>JAUOBV010062653.1:0-13684 GCA_032360425.1 Rubia occidens
AGACTAATCATGCAACAAAGCCTCGGGTGTAATTGATTCTCACTTTCAAGCCTCTTATTAATCCTAGAAAAAAATCACTCAATTAATCACATTGATTACCTATTGTGAATGCTACAACTTCCATTTTGAAGATGAACATTCTGTTCTTCTTAAGAGTAATTTACAAAAGCAATCAATGATTGTTTGTAAACCTCGTTAATGGTCATATTAGACAAATAATGCCTAAAGATATTTCATCAATGACATCCTACACAAAGAACCAATATATTTGATAACAACTATAAACATTCTACCAGATGCTTAGATATTTAACCAAACAAAGCATTCACTAGGTTTAACCTATAAAGATCGACATTCAATATGCTACCTTTTAGTGCTGCCTTAAGATAAACATGACAACAAACCACATTACTCATCTAGCAATATTAAAATCATCTATCCAACAAGAAGTTCTAATCCATATTCTTAGATTTCATGCCAAAAAGATAAGAACTTGTGCACATCTCTTAGTTCCTAACATGTTATCATACACACATTTCATATTCTCAAAAGTCTCATCACATAAACACTAATGCGGGAACTCTTCATAATTACCGGTAATCCGATACACAGGCACCCGTTATTTGGCCCCCTGGATTACCGGTGCCTAAGTATGAGGGTGCTTAAACGTAGTTACAAAGGCACCCACATACCAAACTGGTGCTGGAAATCCATATACAACACCGGTAAAATTCAAACGGTGCCAATTATATTCCAGCGAAGCTGGTCCCCTATAACCAGCACCAGTCGATCGCTATTGTTGCTTAAATAACCTGTGACCCTACCGGTGCTAATTAAATAATACCGGTGCTGATAATGACCGGCCCCCGGTAGTGACCGTCACTGGAGCTGACTGTAAAAATGAAGTTATGTGCTATTATAATTTGAGCACCATTTTTTATCAAGCACTGGTTTAACAAGAATTATCGGTGCTCGTACCTAGAAGAACAATAATTTTGAGCACCGGTATAATATTTATACCGGTTCTCATTATTCCGGCAACGGTTATTAAACTTACAAACCGTGTTGGTTTTATTTTGCATTTACAATGCTCAATTTAAATTATGCCTAACCCATCCCATATCGAAACACGGGGAAATTTCACAAAAGAAAATTAGAATAGAACAACTTAATTACTCTAAATCTAATTACAGGGAATCAA
The DNA here is from genome assembly GCA_032360425.1 of Rubia occidens. NCBI lineage: Eukaryota > Viridiplantae > Streptophyta > Magnoliopsida > Gentianales > Rubiaceae > Rubia > Rubia occidens. Next base: position 1,202 of record JAUOBV010062653.1, read on the forward strand.
ATATAGCCATAATGGAACCAAGATTAATTCTAATCAATATGAAATTAGTAATGTAAAACTATAGAAGTGTAAAAATATCGTCCATGAACCAGGAAATTTAGAAAACAACAAAATAAAAAATAATTCAAGGTTTTATCCTCCATTTTACATAATGAGGTCCACAGAAGTCTTGCACTCCTTCGAATATACGTCCACCAAGCATGGAACCATCTGCCGGCTGCAACTGCTATCTCCTTGCCATCGTATGTACGTTGTCCATAGGGAAATATCCGTTGTGTACTAAACATCCCCAACATTAATTAGGTGAAAGTATTTATTGGGTAAGAAGAACAAACGTTTAATCGTAATTTGTCGGCCTCTAGAATATTGGCTGAGGTAGTTATGAGTACAAATTCTTCCATGAATAGGAGGATGCAATACCCGTATTCCTAACCACTCATCTGATGCCGGTACTACAAATGAAAAAATTGAGATAAGTGTTATTGTATTAAATAATGTTTGGAATAAAGGGACTCTTGGATTGAATAACTTACATCAATATTTGTGATTTTCCAGGTGTAATCAAGAGATGGTTCTATTGATGATATTGGCATGCTAGCCTGAAAATGTAGAACTTGTTGTTAATCTGAAATTAATTTTCGAATGAGTTTTAGGGTAACTAATAAATAATTAAATAAGGGATAGGATGGTCTTGATATGTACCTGTTTGAGTGGCCTTTCATGCATAGTTTTTTACTTTGGTGGACGGTAGGAGGTGTATGATCAGGATTGTTTTGGAGTATATGCCTACCAAGAAATTGAACTAAACTTAAATGAAACTTAACCTAGAATGAAATCATAGTAGATGTAGTAATCATTTGTACTTATTACCTCATCATAGCTAAGATTAAGGCAATACAATTCATTTTTCCGGTCCACACCGCCTTCCAAGTCCTCAGGCTGGAGATCATCTCCACGACACTCCCCAAAACCTATCTGACATTATTGAAATGGTGGTTGGCAGTCTGCAATCCAACTTTGGAACGGAATATTGGCTTGTACACTTGGACGCGAGCTACTACACCCTATACCCTATCGGAACACCTAGATTTCTGGAGTCATGCATTAGATACCATTACCATCTCTCCCCCGGGGCTTTTGATGAACAAGGTAACTAACTCACCATCCCGTTGTACAAAGTAATTATTTAGTAAGTGTAAAAGTTTTTAGGGTCTAAATATTGATAAGGAAAGTAAGAGTAGAAATTTATTATATGAAATGCATAAACTTCCTCATCTTCTTCTCCATCGTTGGGATCTCGGGCTGAGTTGCTAAGACGCCTTCTCAATGAGGCTCTTTAGGACCTCCAGGCCTTCTAGAATATTTAATCCACCTACTACAGCAATTCCCTTGACCAATTGGTCAAGGTAAGCGATTATCACCTTCACAACCGCTGATCAGTTAGAGGTTCTTTACCTCTTTCTTTTGGGACGAGGAATTATTGCTGCACTTGCTTCTTGCTCTACATAGGATAGAAACAACTGCTGGCAGTCGAGTCTGGGTGCCTCTATAGCGATCAGGTGATTTTTCTTCCCGGTTGCTCTTATCAGAATGTCCTCACCTGGTTCCAACTCTAGGGTTCCCTTCCATTTTTCCTGGGTTAGTAATGAAAATATGTTTACACATACATAGATATTTATATGAATTGAATACTTACAATATCATCTGCTATGACTTTGACTTCCAGGGTTGCATAATATTTATCTTTTTCCTTGTTTGACTCCAGGTAAAGCAAGGATCTTTCAAGTTTGAAATTCTTGGAACTGATCTCCTACTCAATCTCGTCTTCTGTGTAGCTTTGGTCCATTAACTTCTTTCTCTCCTACTATTTCAGCTTCTCGATAAGCTTCTCCTTTGTAGCTTTGTTGCCACTTGGTTCGGTGTGGTGGATGTATTTATTTTCCTTTGACTAGGCACTTAACCTCGCTCTTTATTTCTGAAGGAAAAAGAATTTGTAATAAGTTATTATCACAATGAATTAGTTGATAAATATTTAAATAATAGTTATGATATGTTTTAAGAACTATACTTACCATGAACTCTGTTGTTTTTCTATTTTCATCGAACAGTTTCCATTCCTCCTCATCCATCTACCTGTACTTTTCCCATGGTTTGTACTTTGGAATTTTGCTGCTTAGCATGAAATGTATGCACTTGTTTGCAACCTTTGATTTCCAATTATGATGTGCATAACCAGCCTTACCTACCACATCCTTCTTCAACTTTCTCCATTATTCTTCAGTCAATTTTGTATCAAACTTGAAACTTGCATGTGATGGGTTATTACACAATATATAGGCTAATAGAAACACTTGTGCATTTCAAATATCTGTATTATAATATAGGGTTTTACCTTTTTGTCTCTCTTAGCCTCTTTCTTCACATCTACTGGAACGTACGACCAGTGTATCCATGTACCAAATCTGACCTGCTTCCGAAATTCATAGTTGAAGTAAGCAGTCTAAGCACTCAAATTTTAACCTAAACCATCTCACTATCAATGCACTCAGAAGTGACCGGGAGAAGGTCCATTTCCATGGCTAACATGACCGACTGGCATGTAGCGGTTCCTCATCCCCTACACCATGTGGCAATCTCTAACTTGTCGAGCGCTTTCCCCAGACGACCACCTCCCTTGGTAAGGTCATCATTCTGTGGATCGCGATGGTTCTTGTTCTTGCCATCTTCCTCGTTCTCCATTTCAACAACCTCTTCAGGGGCAATACATGTTGCATTTTCTTCATCTTCCTAAAATTAAATCTTGAGGGGTGCCACTAGTGGAATGTCCTTGTGTTCGTGTTCAGGACGAACTTCTTGGTCTTCCACCCTTGGTTTTTTTGGTTGGAAGATCACTCTTCATCCTTTTCCAAGCCGTATTTTTTATTTAGGAAGCGTCTAAGTATGAAACCAAATGGAATGCATTAATAATAGAGCAACCAAATTATAAAAATTGTGCACCAAAACCATGATAACAATGATAACCATATTATAATAATTGCGCACCAACCAATAAAAATTAGTGCCATTAAGGACTACACCAACAATTTTAGGAAGGTAAGATGAACAATTAATCAACACATCTAGCATCCTTTCTAAGATCAATATTATTGAAGCTATTCAAATGATTACGGTTAAGAAACATCACACAATATTCAACATTCGGTACAAACACTTCACAACACACAATTTGACATCTCAAACATCACTAACAATATTCACCATTTGGTACAAGCACTTCACAACACACAATTTGACATCTCAAACATCACTAACATCACTAACAATATTCACCTTTAGGTACAAACACTTCACAAAACACAATGTGGCACTTCAAACACCACAAAATACTAAACATTCGATACAAACAATTCACAACACACAATTTGGCATCTCAAGCATCACTAACAATATTCGACATTCGGTACAAACACTTTACAACACACAATATGGCATCTCAAACATCACAGAATATTCGACATTCGATACAAACACTTAAAAACACACAATTTGGTATCTCAAACATCACTAAAAACATTCAAGGCCACATAAATTGTAATTGGTACAACCCTACACAAACAAAAATCAAAATAGATTCTTAGTTAGACATTTCATCGAACACCTACTTTTTCATACCAAATTTTTGAATCCAAAGGAATTAAACCCTGAATTGTTGATAAAAAAATATTAAAATCCAAGACTTACCTTTCAACAATGATGATTTGGAACTGGATGGGGGCCGAATCCTCTTGCTTCCGAGTTGATGGCTTCCAAGTTACCAAACGGGTGTATCTTGGGTTGTTATTTAAGGTGGATTTGATAGAGTGGGTAAATGTTTTGTGAATGGGGAGTAATGGTGGTGGGAATCGCGGGCATAGATCATATTTATGGGAGAGAAAATCCTTGAATGAGGTTATGGAAGTGAAACTGCTACCGTTAATGGGGGGAAGACGATCAGTTTGTTTTTATACCCCTAGACCTAACACCGGTACGAATGAAAACATACTGATGCTTATGTTGCTTCTGCTTTATTCTAGAAGTCCCGAAAATAATCTGAGTATAGAGCACCAGTATGTTACCGGTGCTGTTGAACAGAATATCGGTGCCTATTTGAACATAAAGCAACTGCATGAGACTGCTTTAATTGGGGATTTAAAAAATATCCCATGGATAGAAAGGAAGGAGCTAAATAAAATTCTAAGTACAGAGCACCCGTCCAAAAACCTGTGCTAATGTCAAATAACAGGTGCTTCATTTTGATAAAGCAGCTGCTCATTGCTGCTTTAAATGAATTTTTAAAATAAAATTTTGGTCAGAGAGGTACGTTCAAATTTTTTGATTAAGTGTTTAGTACGAGTATATTTTATTGGTTCAATAGGTAAGAAAACTAGTGCCCTCTTTATTGGGTCAGGGATAAAGAATTTTTCAGCCCACTATCGCTTTGACGGGAAATCACTTCTGTAAGTAGGCACTGATATATATTCCGGATTCATGAAAACTTGAATTACCACCTAGATTTTGATCAACACCGATAATTTTCTAACAAATGTTGGTGCTGGTTTAACTATAAATATATTGCATAATTCAATTTAGTGCCAACATAAAGAGTAAAGTTTTTTTTGGGTTGGTGCAGTTGTGCAATTGGATTGAAAAATATTAATAAAATTCAATATACCCGGTGTTCCAAGATTGTGTCAAAAGGATGAACGAAAAGGGCATGTATCTAACTTTGGTAAAATTATATTGTTGCCAAAAACTAAGTTACATCTCCTCGTTATATCAAAATAACTTGATTTTTGGTATTCTTGGGTTAATATCGGTTTTTAATGGAAATAGGTTTTTGATGAAACTAAGTAAAGCACTAGTACATGTCTTAAAGTATCTTACTCTTGATTACTTAGAAGCTAGGAAGTCCAAACGGGAAGGATTATTGGTAAGTTTTTCAGATAAATTATTATTATTTTTTTATTCGAGCTTGGAATATAAATTAGGGTTGAATAATGTAGCATTGCATTCAATTAGATTTTAATTTGGACCTCCGAGTTAAGTTTTTGCTTTTGGCACTTAGATCCCTCCAAAATTTTTGGAATTGTCGAATCCTGAAATGGCGAATCCATAATGAAATTAAATAATATATGATCCCATATTTGTAATTTAGTCATAATTGGATAATGGGACATCATCGAATGAAAATTGAACCCCTGTACAAGATTTTTTGTGAAATTGCAGTGTTACCCAGAAGTGTGTGAACCCATTATTGCATAAATACAAGAATTTTAAATAAATATTTTTTTGGGATTTAAATCTGAAAGCGCTAATACATGATCAAGACAAAATTATGGACGGTTGTTTTGAATTAATAGAGCGAAATCAGATTCTTTTATCGAAGCTTTGTTCTGGCCGATTGTTTGTTAAATTTCCGTTACAAACATTGAAAATGCAATACAGTGTGATATTGTAGTGTCACATTCGATCCGAAGTGAATTTGGATGTCTGAGTGAAGTTTTATATTTCTGCACTCAAATCTCTCCAAGATTCCTGGAATTTTTGAAACATGAAATCGGCGAAACTCGATTGAAATTGAATGGAATCCAATTGCAATTGTACATCTGGGGGTTTAATTAGTCCATGGGCGCCTTTCGAAACCCATTGCCAGATTGTAGGTCACATTTTTCAAATTTGATAGTGTGGCCAAAATTCTTTTAGTACACACGCTCATTCATCCAACAAATAACAATAGAACTTGTTACAGCTAAAAACATTTCAAAAATAATATTACACTTCCAAAGTAAATCGTAAAACTAAAACCTAGGTACAAAATATTGTTGATTTATTCAAAAATGTTTAACGTAAATACAAAGGTACCAAATCCAAAGTTATCGAACTGTTATTCAAATTTATGAATAAAACTGCGCGAACGGTTCTTCAGCCCATATTAGTGCATCCTGTGAGTTGGTCCCCACTTCACACTGCTCATCTCCCGGGTCGCGGTACATAGGGAAAGCTCCAACAATTTTCACCGCATCAGGGAATTGATGGCTAAAAATCTTAGTCATGTGATCGCACCAGGATCTTTGATAATGTGCTTTCGTAAGGAGATTTTAAACAACCACCTCCAATGCCGCAACTCTTTATTCCAACGAAGGAACAACAGTATCATGATCCTGTTTGCAAAAATATTCTCTAGTAATCTTACTCATTAGTTACCCGTACATGTCATGCAGATAGTACGGGACACCCACTTTTGTGAATAGTGAGGAGATGAGGTTGCAGTAACTGTAACAACCAGTTTTCTCTGATTCCTGTCTCAATATGTTCAAAATTCAATGACCCACATTCCATCAAAGTTTCTACTTAATTACGTACAGATATGTGAGCTTCAATTTGTTCACATCCCTGTTCACTATGACCGGGTCCATTCTAGATGCTACAAAGTGATACCATCCATTCATCTTGGGCGTGAGGGCCATTTTGGAATCTTTGTCCAACACAAATTGACCAGTGAATTGACACCAGTTCCCTCCCTAGTAACCATCCTCACAATCTCTTTCCCAGTGGGATCATTAAAATCCCAACCGTCATCCACCTTGGTATGGAAGGCAAGAAATTCATCCTCATCGAAGGGAACACTAGGCAACTTGTACAAGTCTCGTTTATAGATTCAGTTGTCAAATGCACCATTTTGCATCTACAAAAAGCTACATCCCACCTCGGACCACTCCTTAAATTAGCATAGAACTCACTCATGATGTTGAGGTTAAACGTTCCAGGTGTGTCATAGCTTTTCCCACCCAAGTATTCAAATAGATTCTTTAAAAGGTGGAGATTTCCATTCCCCTCTCGTATAAAGGGTGTCGTGTTTTGTAAGTTTGTTTGAATACCCCTGCCTCCTCCAGCGTGAAATTTTTCTCTTGTTGTTTGATATTGGATTGAAACCCCAAAGAGGAAGGGGATGCCTTGTGTGTCATATTTAATGGAGTTTTTGGTGCCATCTAGTACAAAGTTCACTTAAGAATTTTTAAAAACACCTTCCATGCATAAAAAATAGGAACAATACTAGTGTTTCAAACATTCAAAGGAAATTAATATAAACCCGAGTATAGAGAAATGTAACTGCTCTACATTAATATTATGTACGTCATTCCATCATAGACTAAATCCTATTGTAGGGAAAGCATAACAAACATTTTTAAAATACTTGCATGAGCAACTCTCTTGGTAAAATGATAAATATTCTTGCAAGAGAACTTACCTTATTCCTTGTGAAACCTTAAATTGATGGTCTGATGGTAATAGTAGGGAAGATTTTTGCTCTAACCCTATAGCTGGGAAGTTGAAGCATATGTCAATCTGTTTTTTAAATATAGGGCCAAACTCAGCACCATTATGAACTAACGAAACCGGTGCCTGAAGACTGCTATAGCAGCTGTCCAAGGCCGCCTTAAAACAACCTTATTAAATTTTCTAGAAACCAGTGACCATGTTTGTGACACTGGTATAAAAACCGGTACCTAGGAGGACTAGTACCGGTGCCTATATAGGGCAAGGCAGCTGCGTGGCGCTGTTTAAAATTATTTTTGTTCTTTTTTAAAACCGAGAGAAAAGTTACAAAAACATTTCTAAGTAGAGAGCATCGATAGAAGTACTGGTGCTCGTAAAGACACATACGTGTGCCTATATAGGCTAAGGCAGCAGCCCGATACTGCTTTAAATCATATTTTCTGATTTTTTTTCCAAGCCGACAACAATGTCAATAAAATATTTCTAAGGACAGAGCACCGGTACTAATACCGGTGCTATTTATGCCAAATACCAGTGCATTTACAATTTAAAGTAGCTACCTAGAGCTGCTTTAAATCAATTTCCTGATCTTTTTCAAAACCCGAGAGTTAGGTCTCCAAATTAGTTCTAAGTACAGAGCACCGGTATTGTTTACGAGTGCTGGATATCTCAAATACCGGTGCCTTTGATGAAAAAATCACCCACTCTGTTTTCCAGCACCAATTTTGGATCCCACTACCGGGACTTGTCTTTATTTTCACTTTTTACAAATAAGAAATAATAAAGGATAAAATAGAACTGTATGACACTACAACCAAACTAAACCCAAATTCAAATACTAATATCAATATGTTGAAAAAATATGACACAAGGGAGTACCCAAAGACAACATCACCACTCTCATCTACCAACAATCCATTGCCATGTGATCAACCACCTTCTAAAACTCAATACACGTCCTCCAAACATAGAAATACTTATGGAAACTCAGGACATTCATTTCATACAGGCCAATCAATCTCCTCTTCGAAGTAGAACTTCTTCCTATATAGGAAGACATGCCACTTCTCGTCGCTAGGATTCCAAACATTAAAAACTTGGCGAGCCTGTGCAGCTAAGATGAACTTGTCATCCTCGTACCCAACTCGAGTTAGGTCCACCAATGTGAAACCCATTAGTTTCTCCATACGAACTCTGTCTCCATTATCAACCTTCTAATACTTGAATACGAAAAATTTGAAGTCAATATAATCTTACTCTCAAATCTTCTCAATCACCTCGTAAAAGGCCATGACTGCAAAAATAGGGTTTTTATCTTTCTTGCAAGACTACCATATCGATTTGAATTGAATGTATACACCACTGTTCTGCATTGTGCTCTTGCTTTCTTTCAAAGCCATTTCAAAACTAAATCCATTTGTATCATACCTTTGCTATCATCTGACATTGCAGTTTGGCCTTCTTGCAAAGGCACGAAGTTTACTAGGCATGTCGTACACATTGCAACGATTATAAAACCAATTCGCAAATGTGGAAGAATGCTCTAGCTGTATTTTGTTCGAATGAAAATCTAGATATAGTGCTTGTAAATGTGACATGTGCTCTTGAACATAGATTGCAGTCTCACTACTATTCTGTAAAACATACAGGTGAACTGTTATTAACTCAACATTGAAGGGTATATGAAGTGTACCTTTTGAACGTGCCATCTCATTCTTCCTACGAAAGTGCATTTGTTTGGGTAATCCATCCAATTTCTTACCAACTAAGTTCGAAGTACAGTACTCAATGATCTCCTCGGTAACGTACCTTTGCACGATGCTTGCATGCGGCTAACTACAATTGTGAAAGTAAGCTTTGAAAACACCCATGGATGACACTAAATCGCACGTCCTCCTCCATAATACCATGGATGGCAACATACAACAATTCTTACATGAGGATGTGACAATCATTTGATTTCAAGGTGTGCAAATCATCATTCACAAATCAACTAACATTAGAAGAGTAGATGGATGGTACCTCCATTCCATGGATATACTCGCAAACTAATATCCTTTCGTCCACTGATAGATTGACCTGGTAGGAGGCAGGTACGTTCACTTCCCTGTCACCTCCGAGGCTAGATCCAACCGAATACCAAGCTCCAACAAATCCTTCTGGACATTCAAGTTGTTCTTCGTCTTCCCAAGAATGTTAAGTAAGGTCTCAATAAAACTCTCGCACATATTATTTTCAATGTCCATTACATCCAAACAATGTCGAACCTCCAAATGCTCCCAGTAAGGTAAATCGAAGAAAACCGACCTCTTCTTCCAAGGTCCATCAGGTGCTTCCCCACCTACTTCATATTTTTCCCAAGAACACATTCAATTTCTTCACCTTGTTGTGGATGAAAACCCCCTTCAGTGGTCTTTGCACCTTATTGACCTCCTTCTCACCAACAAACTCTAACGTGTCCTCACATAATTTTTTCTTCATCGGGAGAAATTTTTGGTGACCCAATACACTATCTTACAACCATTCTTCAACTGTTGGAAATCGGTGGACTCTTCTCACATGGGACACACCTTGTGACCCTTCACCACATAACGCGAAAGGTTTCCGTATGCGGGAAAATCATTTATCATACAAAAAAACATTGCCTTCAAGTTAAACTTTGATCCCTAAAACCATCAAACACATTGACACTTTCGGACCATAGTACCTTTAAATATCATATCAGAGGTGCCAAATACGTATCAATGTCATTTTCAGGCTGACTTGGTCCAAAAATCAACAAGGGCATCAAGACATATTTTTCCTCTTCATACAAAAATACAGTGGAAGGTTGTATATTTCCTGCATTACTGACCATGATCTATGTCTCGAGGACATATTTCCGAAAGGGTTCATTCCATCAGCACACAAAGCCATCCTCAAATCCCTAGGTTCACTTACAAATTCCGAACACTTCTTATCAAATCTCTTCCACTGATCGAAATCAGCTGGATGATGAATCATATCATCTTCAAGAGAACTCCTTCTAATGTACAACGTCATGTTCATTGCATCATTGGCGTTCTTTAACAACCTCTCCAGCCTTGGAATAATTGAAAGATACCACATGCATTTCGCAGGAATCCATTTCCTTAACTTCACAACACTATCTCCATCGATAACCACATTACTCATTTTCTTGTAGCGTGGCATATGGAATATGGGGAAAGTCTCCTCCTTCTTCCAACCACCTCCATACAAAACACAGTTGTTGGGAAAAACATGTATATTTTCATACATAGAATTCTCTTTGCTTCGTAGAGGTTGTCTAGTAACCCGTTACCTGAGGGAAGCTTCTCATTCAAAAACCTTAGCAATTTATTCATGCTAGCATCGCCTTAACACCTTTCATATTAAACAATTCCATCAAACATGACATGACCGTGTCTTTCTTCTTCTAATCGGGATACAATGGTTTGTCCTTCTCACCTAAGAAATTTTCCAAAATCTCGGGCCTCCCTCTAAATTCATCAACAACCTCCTCACACATTTCATCTAAATTTACATCTATGAAACACTCTCTTTCACTACCTACAACCACCTTCGATGGTGCCTTCTCACATGAAATGTCCAAACCAAATAATCTTTTTGAAATCACCTCCTAACCACGTGGAGTTTCATCATGTCTCTATCACCACTATGGTTACGATTCTTGCAATCACAACAAGGGAAAGACGCATTTATCACGATCAAATGCATAAAGACTCATTTATCACGATCAAATGCGTACTCTAAAATATCCTCCACAAAACAACATATACTTTACTCAACCAGCTAACATTGCAATGCACATGCTTACGCATGTCAATTGCAGGCTCTATCTCTACAAATTAAGGAATGTACAATAATTATAGTTCCACACAATGAATATAGCTACACAAGATTCAAAACATTCAAAATCAATTCAGAAAACCTTAACGTACCACTCAGATCATTACATTCAACACTTATCAAACAATTTGACATTCCTAAACAAGATATTAATGACATTAACAAATATAGCAAAGAGTCCAAGTTTTTTTTACATCAATGCATGGGTCATTAACATGATTAAACACACAAAATATATGCATACAAACCATGTGTAACATATTCTATCATCAATAACATGCAAAATAATTTAAAATGTAACCTTTGTGAGGCTTCATTTGAGCATTCAATGCTAAACCCCTCCAAAAAAAAAAACCATCAATGAACATTCTCTCCCAAAACATACGTTTTACCGGCCAAGGAATAGTGGTAGGTGAGCATTAAATGCTCTTCTAGCACTGGTATTATGCCTATGTACCGGTGCTCAATTTTTCCCACCTAATTTTTACCTTCCAAAATCACTATTCCGCTCTTAAGAACCTGTATTAGCACCGGTACATTATATTTTAACACTACTGGGGCTAAATACTATAAAATCTCTGGCATTTATTTTTCCAGAGGCATCATTTTTTGGCACTGGTATATTTTGTCCTGGTGTTATGAATCTACATAGGCATCAGTACACTGCCAACATACCGGTGCCAGGGTTTTCCCACCATTTTTTACATGCAATGTCACTGTTACAGACACATGCACTAGTTTCAGCATCGGTATTATGACAATATTAACACTACTTGTGCTAGAAAAAATGCAATCCCACAACCATTTTTACCATTGGCACCGGTACAATTTCCTCTGGTACAATGATTATACATAGGGTTCGGTATTTTTGCACAGGTATCTTTTTTGTTGTTGCTGAATTCTTACATAGGCACCTATTTTCTTATTTTTTTTCCTCATAAAGCCAGTGCCATTCATCAACTCAGCACCGGTTCCTTGCACCCTCGGCTTAGGTATTGGTGTTTGTGTACTCATTTTCCAGTAGCGAAATGCAGTAAACAACACCATTAATTTCATAATAAAAACAAGTGATCAATGTGTCATAAACGAGTGAATAGAGTTTCTCACTATATGGGCTTGGGAGCTTCAATAAATTTCTCCCAAGTAGTAACTTAGCTACTAGAGTTCATACTAACAATCAAAATAAAATCAAACATAATCCAAAATGAAAGTAGATAAAATAAAAGAAAGAACTAGGGTTTGAAAGAGGGAAAGTCGGGAATAAGACGATAGGAACTGAGAGGATGAGAATATTAT
>JAUOBV010062756.1:0-13682 GCA_032360425.1 Rubia occidens
CAACATGTAGTAGTTATAAAGTTTATAACCCGATTCATGCAACCCGAAAATTTTATCTTCATTTCTTCTAATTTATAGTTTAAACATTGGTCTTTCCATGACTTATGAAAAGACAGTCTTTCAAGAGACGGACTCCTCATCATGATGGAAAATGAAAAGAAAAAGAAACGGAATTTTTGAGAAGGGAGGAATAAGGTGAGGCGGCCGTAACTAACGTGTGATATTTTGGAACTAAAACTTAAGGTAAAATCTTGGGAAAACGTTTTTTCCTATGATTATGGAAATACGAGTTTGAATTAGAATTATATAAATATAAAATATTTTAGTTGTAATATAAAATTTTTACTAACAACGAGAATAATATTTATAAATTTATGATTTTTATCTTAATTTGTTATAATTTAAACTTTGATTTTTCTACATACTCAAAACTTAATTGAAAAATTGGAAAGTTCCATGTAAATCCGACAAAAAATAAAGCCATACGTGACGTTCACGTTCACTTCGGGCCTATTGTTCCTCGTGAATCACACATACTAGTAAATTATTGTGAAATGATGACAACATGAAAAAATCATAAAGTTGTAATTTAATTATTTATTTTAATTTATTTTAATTTTAACTATAAAAATTAATTAATATTTAAATATAAATATTAATGTGTGATGCTTTGTTGATATGTTATAATATATATTTTAAAATTATTAACTTTTCACAAATTTAAATTATCATCAATAAAAATATTAAGAATCAAACATTTCGATTCAGGTTCTAAAATCAAAATGTGCATGTTGAAGATAGAAATAATTACGGTAACTCATTGAGTTCTTCTATATAGTTTTGGGAATAATTACCATAATTATGATCAGTCCAATTGCATATAATATACCAATAAGTTTGTTATTGCTAGGGGCTCACTAATCTGATTGGATGCCAATATCACTTATTGTAATTGTTGTTGGGCGTGTTTGCCATCACCCACAATTAATTGATTTCGAAGAAAAACAAGCACACAATTTGGCTATAGAATACTTACCATCTCAGCTAATACATATGTACGTGTATAAAACAAATTTTAATCTGAAGATGGGTTAATTTCTTCTTCTTCCCACTCATTAATTTCTTCTTCCCCCTTCTGATCGCCACCACCTCACCGCCACCGTCTCCGCCACCTCACCGCCGCCCGTGACCTCTGACGAAGAACCGCTCTCTCTTTCCTTCTCCGCCCATGACCTCACCCTAACCCTTCTTCTCCCCCTCGTTTTTCCGGCGAGAAACCCTCTGGCGAAGAACCGACGGTGGAAACGAGAACCGGGAAAAGAGACCGGGTCGGGGAAGGAGAAGAAAACAGGAGAGGGGGGAGGAGAACGGGGGAAGGAGAAGAAAACATGGGAGGAGAACGGGAAAGGAAAACGGGGTGAGGAGAGAAGACTGGGGAGGGAGAAAGGGGAATTGGGGAGGAGAGTGGGGAGAAGGGGGAGGAAAAAGTCAGAGAATGGGGGAGAACCGGGGAGGGAAAACAGAGAGGAAATCACCGGAGAAGAAGACTAGATAAGGGGGAGAAAAGGCCATCGGCCTGATTTGAAAAGACCGGCGAGATCAAGCTCCCCGCCACCACCAACACCCCCCGGTGACCATCGCAAGCCGCCGGCCACCTCTCACTTACAACCATTGCTTCCACAGCTACACCACCATCTACCGCTCATTATCATAATAATGTCATTAATAAGTATTAATTACAATTAATTAATAATAACTACCACACTATTTATTTAAATATATCAACAAATACATAAGGTATTTCATTAGTATAAAATACAGGGTGTGATATAGCGATTCACTAAAGATTATAGTATCGGTAAATTGCATGGTATCATGGAGTACCATATAATTTGTATCTCCAATGGTATTTTGTGTATTTTGTAATATATGAATGTGCATTTTTCTTCATATTAGTGTACATTATTACAACTTGTTTGGGATTAATGTATAAATGTTGTAATACACAAATAATAGAACTAAAATGCACATTCATTGTATATACAATGCATATGCATGGTACACCATGGACACAGTATAATAACTGTATAGTATCAACAATATATGAAGGCCCTAAATATGTGTACTCCATCGTCTTACTATTAAATGCACAATTTTTTGTCAACCTTTTAAAATTACAATTGATTAAAAATAACTTTAGTTACGTGTATTAATACTGTATAAAATAAATAATAGTTAAAAAATGCATGTTTCATAGAATCTGACATTATCTCACTTAATGATACATTACATACTCCCTCTGTCTCATCAGTAATGACATATTTGTTTTTTAACGGCCTTCAATGATCATGTTTGACTGTTAATATCTCTATCTACATGTACCAATTTTGCATAGAAAATAATATTTAGAAAATACATGTTATGATGAATTCAACAATATCTCACATGATATGTTTATTATATGTATAAATTTATATTTGTGATCAAAGTTTAATAAATTTGACTCTGAAAAAGTAGATATGTCATTACTGGTGCGACGGAGATAGTATATTTTAGTTGAAATTTTATGATAAAATATATCGAGAAACTAACAAAAGAAAATAGAATACTACGTATGCAAGTTATGTTGGAACAAAAGAAGTAGCGTGTTCTTCCCCTTCAATTCGTGAGTGGTGTCAGACTGGGATAGAATTTTTTCTATTTATGACCTTATAGATTTAAGTGCTTGAATTTAGGTTTTAAAAAATGAATAGATGAAATTGGATATAGAAAGTATAAAGTAGAATGAATGGATGAAATTGAAGGAATCCTGCAAAAAATGGAGAGAGTGTCGAATAAAAGAAAACATTCATTTATAATAAGTGTATCATAAATAACAAAATAAAAGAAGTATTAAATTTCTCCCCTGCAATGAGTAACTGGCAATATTTTTCAATAGTGGAGTAGGTGGAAAAGAACTCTCTAAGAATCTCCAATTTTTTACTTCAATTTTCGGTTGTTACAATAATTTTTTACAATTATTACAGTATATTACTCTATATCTTCATTTAAAAAGGAATATTATTTTATATTCTTTGTGAATATATATTTATTCCTTTTTCAATCATTTATCATGTTAAGAATATATTCTAATTGTATATTTATCTTGAATTATAATTGCATTTAATTATAAAATATTAATTAATAGTAAAATATTTTTATTATAGTAATATTATTGATGAATTTAAATGTAGAGGTAGAGTGATACGTGTATAAAAATAATATTTTTGCTATGATTCAACATTATAATATTAAAAGTTGATTAAAATAACTACATAGAGTAGTTAATATATGAAACATGCTATTAAAAATGAAAATATGTAGGTTCCAAATTAAATAGTAGTAAATTATAAAATGGAAATAAAATAAAAATATTTAATTTGAGTTATAATAAAAATTTAAATATTATAAATATTACTATACTGATTTTCTAATATATTGTGATTCAACAAAGAGTTTTTTACTATACATACAATTAATTAAAGATAATTTTCTATAAATATTTTAATAACATAAAACCTGGATACACAAGTATTGAAATGTAAAAGAAGATGAAACAAGAAATGAAAGAGAAGGAAAACAAAACAAAAGGTCAAAAGGAAAACTTTTTGCGTTGATACAGTACTCACTAATTTTAGTGGGTACTATTCCTCCCCTAAATTTCATGCGTAAAGTTGAAGTAACATTGGAGTTAAAAAAATTTAACCTTTTTCCTCTTCAAACGTAAAGGTTCAACACCATTGGAGTTGCTCTAAGTACTCATGTAGTTTCATGCAAGATTTTTTTTTCTCCATACAATATATAGTGTGTTTAATTGAATTGTGTTTATAAATAAATGTGATTTATGTTCAAAACGGAGATGACTATTTTCTATTTTCCCCGAAATGCAAAATCTAAAATTGACCATTAATGGACCACTACCAAAGTATTATCTTTAAAATAAACTATTTAAAAAAATTAACCTACTTCCTCTGTCTTAGACTCTTAGGGCAATCTGCAGAGAGAGAGAAAATATCTCTTTAAATTTGCCACATGTGAAAAGACCATATTACCCCTGTCATCAACCTCTAATCTTTTTCCTCCAGATATGAACCTCCTCCACTTATGCCTCCCTCCTCCCGCCTTCGACTCCCTCCCGCTTGTGCCTTCCTCCTTCCGCCGTCTACGCCTCTGCCTCCGTCACCTAGATTTTTCCCTCTTCCGTCGTCTCTCTTCACCTTCCGCCTCTCTTGCCTCACCTTCCGCAACCCTCTACACCTTTTGTCTCAACTTCCGCCTCCACCTCTCTCGCCTCACCTTCCGCCGCCTCGCCTCTCTCTAACTTCACCTCTCTCGCCTCCGCCTCCCTAACTTCCCCCTCACTGCCTCTTTTTCATTGATTTTTGTTGAAAATTGATTTTCCATTTAGGGATCCGCACAAGTGAATTTTTGAGTGCAAATGGGGGTGTGATGGGGTGGGTTAATAATTTTCAAGTTAATTGTAGCGATGTACATATTTGGAGGATAAATTTAAGGTACAGCGATTTGGGGATGAATTTTAGGGTTTGAAGGGTGGGGGTGAGTGACGGTGGTGAGTCTGGCTGGTGAGTGAGTTTGGTGGAGGCAGAGGGATGGGCGAGGGGAGGCGGAAACGAAGGCGAGGGGATGCGGAGACGAAATTAGGATTGAGGCGGAGGAGGGGAAGTAGCGGCGAAGGGGAGAGGGTTTGTGGGAGCAAAATTTTGATTATGTAAGGGTGATTATGTCTATTAATGTTGAATATTTCTGAAAGAGAAAAGTGTGCAGATTTACCTGAAACAATAAAAAAAGAAAAGTGTGCAAATTTATTTGTAACAATATAAAAAAATGTGCAGATTCCTTGAAACAGAAGGAGTAGATAACTTTTTTTTTCCTTTTTTTTTTCATTTCGAAATCGGCAAGCGGACAGAACGTACATCACCGTGCGGTTAGTTCGTATGCTACCAACGAAAGCAAGCATTACAATTTTTCTACTTCTCTCTTTATATCAATACTACCACATATGAAACTATATTATTAATGTCTTAATCAAACGTAACCTTTGTTTAAGTTCCTCTTATTACAATGATATACAATATCTATTCATTAATGACATATACAACAGCGACAAATAAACCAGTCGAATTTAGTCAAAATCATACTAATTTTTAATTATCACATCTCATTTCAAACTGCAATTTAACTATTTATTTAGTCAAAATAATTTCACTTTGACCATAAAATTACACTAATGTATACGTATAAATATTAATATTGTACTATTGATCAGCGACTTGTATGATTTATATGTTTTCGTATCAACATCTTACAAGTTTTATTATTCTTATTAAAAGATATTAAAAATTAAATATTTTCGAGTCAATATGTGAAAGTCAAAATGTTTAGTTTAAATGGAACGGGGAGTACTGTATGTCATATTAGAGATTAGCAAATACTCAGGCATTCGGCCGCAGAAAATAAAAATCTCATTTCAAACTCCAATTTAACTATTTATTTAGTTAAAATTTCTTAATTTTGATCACAAAATTAAATTTGTGTATAAATATAAATAATATTGAATGATACCTTGTTAGATTCATTATAACATATAACTTCAATATATAAACTTTTTACAAGTTTTAATTATCTTTAACTGAAGATATTAACAATCAAATATTTTTTTAGTCAACTGGTAAAAGTCATAATATTCAGATTTAAATGGCACAGAGGGAGTACTAGTTAGACCCTAGATAGAAAAATTTCAATACACGTATTATATTCTCCCTCCGTCCCACGAGTTTTGGAATATTTACTTATTGTAATGTCAAACTTGGTAAACTCTGAGACTAAATATAAACTATTGTATTTATAATAAAAGTATAATGTGAAATATTGTTAGATTCAATTTTAATATCTATATTATAAATATCAATTTATTATGCAAAATTATTGTATGTAATTAAAAATATTGACAATCATAAAAAAAATTAACATTTCAATACTCACGGGAGAGATTATATTACCAGTGCTAGTGCTAGTGCTCTTCATTAATTACAATTACGGGCATTGCTATATCACGCCCTGTATTTTACTGTATACGCCCTGTATTTATATTTTTAAATACTTAATGTATAAAAAAATAAAACTAAAATTTAATAAATCTGAATTTTTAATTTTAGTTTTAAAATCTGAATTTTTATTTTTAATTTTAGTTTAAATATCTAATTTTTTATATTAAGTATTAAAAATTTGATTTACTACTAGCAGTGGTGTTGCGGCCGCCGATCAAATTCTGGCCAATTTCCGGCCGAATTCCGGCCAATTTCCAGCTCTGGTGATCGTGGCTCTCATCGCATGTGATGAGAGCCATGGGATGAAAGCCATGAGATGAGAGCTATGAGATGAGAGCCATGGGATGAGAGCCATGAGATGAGAGTCATGAGATGAGAGCCACAAGCACAAAAATCATATGAGAGCCATGGGAAGAGCCATGGGATGAGAGCCATGCGATGGGAGCCATGCGATGAGAGCCACAAGAATGGTTCTCATCGCATGGTTCTCATCTGATTTTTGTGCTTGTGGCTCTCATCTCATGACTCTCATCCCATGGCTCTCATCCCATGGCTCTCATCCCATGGCTCACATCCCATGGCTCTCATCCCATGCGATGAGAGCCATGATCACCGGAGCCGGAACTTGGCCGAAAATTGGTCGACGACCACCTTCCGCCGGCGGCCGCCACACCACCGCTAGTAGTAAATCAAAAATTTAATACCTAATTTAAAATAAAAAATTCATATTTTTAAGCTAAATTAAAATTAAAAATTCAAATTTTAAAGTAAAATTAAAATTAAAATTCAGAATTTTAAATTAAAATTAAAAATTTAGATTTATTAAATTTTAGTTTTATTTTTTAATACATTGCGTATTTAAAAAGTATAAATACAGGGCGTATACAGTAAAATACAGGGCGTGATATAGCAATCCACAAACCCAAATGTTAAAGGAATACAGTAGATATATTTTGTGACTATTTTTTTTCCTGTATGGCTAAGAATTCTTTTTGTTTTATGATTCTTCATATGCTTCTTGTATCTCCTATAAATTGCAACTTGAATTGTGAACATAATTACAATATTATTTCATACATGGTACCATAACCTAAAATTCTAAAATGCTAAAACCTCTAAAACCTTAAATCTTTTATGTTGATCTTCTCCCAAAGACCATCGACGTTGTCTGACTTTTTCCCGCCACTGAAAACATGTGTTGCCGCCATCGAGCTCGTCGCGCCGCCGATCGCCAACGTCTAGGCTCGCCGGTGCGCACCACCATTACCATTGTTGATCCATTGTTCCACCACTGCTTGCTCGACGTCGATTGTAATCGTAAGCAGTCGTACACGTCCATCCGAGCTGCTACATATCCACGCGTCATCGCATCCATCTTACTCGTTGCCGCCACCTGCCATCGCTGTCCACGTTCTGTGGTTGCTCCGATGACGATTCCCAAATTCGATGTTGCCCATGATGCCGCCGAAGCTATCAATAACGCCGATGAAACAGAGGCCAAGAATTGGCCTGATCTCGCTGCCATTGATGTTATTTCCCCTCTCTCATGAGTTATCTGCAATTACATATGGGTAACTCGCAATCACTGCAGACTGGTCGCCTGATGAACTCTCTGTACTATCTTCATCACTTCGATAACCCTGGACTTGTGATTTGTCCCATTGTTCTGAAAGGTGGAGAAAACTACAGAGAGTGGACTATTGCAATCCACAGTGCATTACTTGCAAAGAAGAAGCCTGGTTTCATTGATGGAACCATCACTCAAACCCTTGCTGACCATCATGATTACGATGATTGACCTGGATTTAATGCTATGCCTGTTTGCTGGATCCTTTAGAATGTTGATCTATCTGTACGATCATCCACAAACTACTTCAATAGTGCTAAACAACAGCATGATGATCTTGCTGGCGGAGTTTACCATGACAATGGACCAAAAATTCAGCAGATGTGCATTTAAGCTCTTGCAATTCAGGAGGAGACTTACAAATCCATTGTTCGGGCACATGAAACTTCAACTGATTCAATGACATATGTTGCTCATCGTCCACCTGTTTCAGGTCCATCACCAGGAGTTCTTATTCATGTGCTTTATATACTCACCCTTACATTCTGCATTACAATGTCTAGCTTAGATTACTGAAAATTATTGCATATTACAGAAAATCAGTACGAGGTTCTGATTGGCGTGGGTGAACAAAGGGGGTGTTGGCTTTGTCTGTTGGATGGTAGAGTTTGGCTGCCTCTTCCGAATCCCATTTCGACCGTAGCTTCTGTTATCGCATCTTCATTTATGGCATCACTGTTTTGGACATCCATCCTCAACTGTGCTGTCTTTTGTTCCTACTCTTCAATTTAGCACAAATAAAATTGTTGTTCCTTGCTCTGTGTATCATAGAGCAAAATAAACTAGACATAGTTTTCCTTTGAGTTTTTTAAATGCTAATTATTTGTTTGAATTAATACACTGTGATGTTTGGGGGCCTTATAACTCACCTTCTTCTAGTGGAGCATTTCATTTTTCGATAATTTTTTATGATTATTCTCGAGCTGTTTGGGTTTATTTATTAACGGCTGAGTACGATGTAGCTTCTAGATTTAGAATGTTGTGCTTTGGTCAAGAATCAGTTTAGTCACACTGTTTGTCTTGTTTGTGCTGATAATGGTATAGAGTTTTTTCCTCTGCAATCTTATTTTGCTGAATCTGGCATACTGTGTGTGACTTTCATGATTGACACACCATAAAAAATCGTCTTGTTGAGTGCAATCATTGTTACCTCCTGAATGTTGCGCGGGCTTTGCATTTACAGGATAATCTACCAATTGAGTTTTTGGGGAGAATGTGTTCTGACTGCTGCATATTTGATTAATCATACTTTGACAATGCAATACAATTGATTCACTCCATTCGAGATTCTTCATGGACGTGCTCCAAATTACAAGGTTCTTCATATCTTTGACTGCATATGTTTCGTATCTTGTGTTCCCCAGTTTCATGAAAAATTCGCTCACGGGAGCCAAACATGCATTTCTCTTGGTTACCATGTTTGCAAGAAAAGCTATCGTCTGTACGATTTGGAATCACGCTCTTTCTTCAGTAGTCGTGATGCTGATTTTTATGAAGATGGTTTTTCCTTTGTACCTATTCAGAATGCACAGCATGTGCTTGACGATTTCTATGATGACTCACCACGTCTGCGCAACCACCTAGCTCTACCGTAGTGCCGCAACTACCGTCCAGCTCTATCGTTGCACTATCGCACTCGTCCAACGGTGATGCATCTCCATCGCTTATCATCAGCACCGACTAGCCAGCTCTGACTATACTACCGTTGGTAGTGGATGCTCTACCGCTCTCCCCAAATGCGAGCCCCCCGCTCTTCCGTTAGCTCAGCCAACTCACTCGTCTCCTGGACAACCTGTGTCTCCTGAGCTCGCTATTTATCATAGTGCTCATGATCATCGACCCCCTGCTTATGTAAATGATTATGTCTGCTCTATTTCATCTTCTAAAGCCCCCCACATTTCTCTATTCCCTTCTGCATCATCACTATCCTCAGGTGTTCTCTATCGTCTAACTAATTAAGTAAATGACAATGAATTTTCTATTTCACATTCTATATTTTTGGGTGCAGTAACTTCTAGGGAAGACTCTACCACTTATTCTGAGGGATCGAAGCATGCTCATTAGCATAAGGCTATGGCGGATGAGCTTCGTGCTCTTGAACATAATGAAACTTGGACAATGATTTCATTTCCCTCAGAAAACTGCTATTGGGTGTAAATGGGTTTATCGTACCAAGTTCAATTTTGATGGTACTATTGAACGACACGCGGCTGGTCTGGTGGTTTTGGGTAACCATCATATTGAGGGATCCGATTTTACTAAAACCTTTGCTCATGTTGCAAAGTTGAGCTCAGTTCGGCTATTTCTGTTTATCGTAGTTATCCGTGGTTGGGAGCTTCATCAAATGGATGTTCATAATGTTTTTCTGAATGAAAATCTTCATGAAGAAGTGTTCATGCGGCCGTTCCCTAGTTACTGAGCGCCCCAGGCTTGTTTGTAGACTTAAAAAATCTCTCTACGGCTTGCGACATGCTCCTCGTAATTGGTTTGCCAAGTTGGTTACTGCTCTTTGTGCATTTGGCTTTGTTCAGAGTAAGGATGATCACTCTTTTTTCTCCTATTCACGCGATTCAATTTCTTTGCATGTTCTTGTTTCTATGGATAAATTGGTGATTGCTGGTAGTTCTTCATCGCTTCCCCTTGAATTCGAGAAATACTTGAGTTATTATTTTCACATGAAATATCTTGGTGCTCTTAAGTATTTCTTGGGCACAAATATTACTCGAAGACCGGATGTGGTATTTCTTTTTCAGCGAAAATATGCTCTTGATATTTTGTCTAATACTGGTTTATTGGCTGCTAAACCGACTATTTTTTATGGAGTAACAACATGATCTCGCGCGCATTGGGGACAAATTTATCATGATCCTGAGCAGTATAGATGTTTTGTTGGTTTCCTTATTTACCTTACCATTACCCGTACGGAGCTCAGTTATTCTGTGCATACACTTGCTCAGTTCATGCAGTCTCCTTGTGTTCCTCATTAGCATGCTGCTCTATGAGTCCTTCACTACTTGAAGAATCATCATGGTAAATGTCTTTTCCTCTCTTCTTGTAGTTCATTACGATTAATAACGTATTGTGATTCTGACTGGGCTGCATTTCCCATTACCCGACGGTCTCTTTCTAGTTATTTTGTGATGATAGGTAATACTCCAATTTCATGAAAGACGAAGAAGCAACCTACGGTTTCTTATTTTTCTGCTGAAGCCGAGTATCATGTTATGATTGTGACTCACATTGAGTTATTATGGCTTAATTCTTTACTTCAAGATATAGGGGTTGAGCATTTTACACCCATGCATCTCTTTTGCGACAGTTAATATGCTTTTCATGTTTTAGCTAATCCTCTCTTTCATGAATAAACAAAGCATATCGAGGTAGACTGTCATATTTTACGTGATCTTCTGCAGTCAGGTGCTAATGTGCTATTGCTACATATCATACTGATTATAGATGGTTGACCATGTGCTAACACTGTTTCCAATCTTTTAGTTAACTCGATAGCATTGCCTATTACTTAGCATCCATGTCCATATAAACTGATTTGGTGAAATGGATGTGGTGAACTGAAAGTTACTATGCAATGAATGACTAACTTTATATCGAAGAAACCATGATTATATGTGATGTTATCCATATAGATGCTAGTCATATTTTGATGGGAAGACCTTAGTAGTTTTAAAGGAATTCAATTCATGATGGCTTCATTAAAAAATCAATGTGATCAAGGATAAGGCAAGGTTTACCTTCAACCATCTTTCTCCTCTAGAAGTTTTTGAGGCTAAAAAACGTATGAAAGTCGACAAAGAAAGATTGATGACCGATTTGCTTCCCGCACAAACTGTGCCACAAGGACAAACCATGCCACCAGAAAGAATTGTGTCAAACCTTAAGTCGTTCATCCCAAATTCTAAGTCGACCACATATTTAGGTAAGTAGTGTCAAAATCTATATTCACATCTAAGCTCTTTACCTTCTACCTTTATGATACGATCTGAATTACCTCGTGATTCTAATCGTAGTTTTTATACTTCAGTGAGGAATGTGAATCATGCTATAAATAATAAATCTTTCGTCTAAGTCTTGCTTTATAAGGAGAGGTATCTTCAAAAGATGTTATACTTTTGCATGTTCCTACATGTTTTGCTAAGTTATTACATGTTTTTGAAGATGTCTTTCCTACGGAACTCCCTCAAAGTTTACCTCCACTTCATGGCATAGAACACCAAATAGAATTGGTGCCAGGTTCCGTGCTCCCTAATCAACCTGCTCACAAAGAAAATCCATATGAAATGAACGAGTTACATATGAAAGTTGAAGCTCTTATTGAAAATGGGTATATGCATGAATCTTTAAGTCCTTGTGTTGTGCCTGTCATTTTAGTTCCCAAGAAAAATAAAACATGATGAATGTTTATTGATTTTTGTGAAATTAACAAGATAAATATTAAGTATCGACATCCTATACTTAGGTTAGATGATATTCTTGAAGATCTTCATGGTTCTGTGATTTGCACAAAGATTGATATAACTCAATGTTATCATAATATTCGTGTGAAAAAAGGGGACGAATGGGAAAATGCATTTAAGACTAAGTTTGTATTACATGAATGGGTTGTGATGCTTTCTGGTTTTAACTAATGCTCATAATATTTTTATGCGGTTAATGAATCATGTCCTAAGAAAGTATATTGGTTGATTTGTCATGGTTTACTTTGATGATATATTGATCTATTCTAAATTAATTAGTGAACACATTGAACATGTTAAAAATGTCTTACTTGCCCTTCGTGTGCTAAATTATATGTGAACATCAAGAAGTGTACTTTTTGTGCGTCAGAAGTTGTTTTTCTTGAATTTGTTGAGTCTAAACTTGGAATTAAACTTGATGAATCCAAGATCGAAGCCATCAAGACTTGGCTGACCCTTACCAACACAAATCAGGTGCATTCTTTCCATGGTTTAGCTAGTTTTTATCGAAGGTTTGTGCATGATTTCTCATCTATTGATGCACCTTTAAATGAGCTAGTTTAAAAGGATGTTAAATCGAAATGGGGTGAGAGTCAAGAGAATCATTTTAATGAACTAAAAATGTGGTTATGTAATGCCCCAGTGCTTGCTTTACCTAAATTTGACTTTACTTATGTATGGGAATCGACCTATAGCTTACTTTAGTGAAAAAGTTAAGGGTGGTGCTCTTAACTATCCCATTTATGACAGTGAATTCTGTGCTTTAGAAATGTGGCAACATTACTTGCTCCCTCTTCCATTTTTTATTTACACTGATCATGAGTTGTTGAAGTATTTGAAGATCCAACTGAAGTTAAATAAGTGTCATCCTAAATGGGTTAACTTTATTGAAACTTTTCCACATGCTCTTAAGTATAAGAAATGTAAAGATAAGGTGGTGGCAGATGCTTTCAGTAGTATGCATGCTTTGATTACACGTCTTGATTGTGTTATTCTTGGATTTTCTTTTATGAAAGATTCATGTGAGAATGATCCCAACTTTTCATCTGTTAATAATGCATGTGAAAATGGTGCTTTGAATAAGTTCTATAAGCATGGTAGATTCTTGTTTTGGGATAATAAGTTCTATAGGTACGGATGTTTGGTGCTTTTCAAACATATAACTTGTTGCATGAACACTTCTTTTGGCCCAAGATGGGAGGTCGTCGCCATACCTCTCAAAGATGTAATTTATAAGCTCCATTGCTTACTAAATATAACTAAGTAGATAGTTTGGCAAATCGGGGTCGTCCACAGAGAAGAGAGATATTTCCAAGCGTCTAAGCATGCAAGGGTGAATATAAGCCTAGATATATATATATATATACATAGATATAAAAGCAAGTAAAAGGGATGGGGGTTGGTTGGTTGGTTTCCTAAATTATGAAAGTAAAAACAACAAAACTAGCAAAGTCAAGTAACTATGCTAATCATGCA
>JAUOBV010062966.1:0-13680 GCA_032360425.1 Rubia occidens
TGATAGGTTAAACACGGACAAAGATTGTAGGAACCAAGATGCAATGCACTATCTCAGATGGTGGAACCACGTCTGATGGGTTAAACCATGAACCAAGATTGTAGGAATCATGATGCAACCCACAATCTCATATGCGAGCAATATGGAACCACGATTGCAGACATTTATAAATAAAGAGAGAGTAACACTGAAGAAGATAAGTAAAGCTAGACTGGGAAATTCTAAGTCTTTAAGGAAGAGACTGACTTGATCGTCGGAGCCTTTTTCCCTAAAACACTTCCTGGATTTGTTTTGCAAGAGACAATACTTCGCAGTGAACAACAAATACTTTGCTTGGGTGAATTACCACATCATTTGGCACTGTCTATGGGGATCGTATTTTTTTGTTTCAAGATCATTCCAGTAAATTATATTGTTCACTAGAAGTGAGAGAAACAACAACCATAAGACACAAGAACAAACGGTTGGATGCAACAAGAGCATGGATCCCAGTAAAACCAAAACATATGTTCCAAGCAGAGTAAAAGGAAATAATAGGGAGGGATTATACAGAAAATGAGGAGGAGGAAGCAGAATCTCCTAATACAAACCAAGAGAAGGAAAGGAAAGCGTTCATAGTGTTCCTTGAAGCAAACATGGAAAGTTTATACAACCAATTTCTGACTACGCTTAAGCCAAAATACCAAGGGTGAATAAAAGACAAAATCAAGGGTATGGGAATCTGATGTTCGAAGATGAGTTAAAAGAGAGAGTGACAAACGACGAGGAAGACAAATCACCATTGGCATCTCATCTTCAAGATTTTAAGATGCCAAAAGATTTAAAACTTCTTCTATATGTTAAAATTTACGATGGAACCACAGATCCGAAGGAATTCCCACATTCATATTGCAACAACATGAGATTCCGCGATGCAGAAATCAAATTGGTATGCAAGGCCTTCTCGATTATCTTATCAAGAACAACGATCACATGGTATGAGGACTTGCCAAAAAGAAGCATTAAGTCCTGGGCAGAGTTTTCAGATATATTTTTAGGTCGTTTCTATCAGAAGTAAAAGTTCACCAAAACAATTGCAGACCTAATCAACATAGCTCAGCGATGATGAGAGCCTCGCGGAATACCACAATTGGTTCGTCATAGAAAGTTTGCAGGTTCAAGACTTGTCGTTCAAATCCTCTTTGGGCGCATTTACAGGGGGCATTCAGTCAGGAGAGTTCAACAAGGAGCTCACAAAATATATGCCCGAAAGCCCAAGAGATTTACAGAAGGTAATCGAGCAACATGTGAGAACAGAAGAAGAAAATAACTGCAAGATAGCGGGAGCGAGGCGAGAAGAGAATGACGGAAGATATACAGAAGGGGTTTTTAAAGAAAGGGAGAGGAAATATCCCTTTCAAGGGAGAGAATCGGGAAAACAGGCACATCATTCCAAGAGACACCCTGACAAAGTCAAGAAAGGAAATATGGCAAGCAAACAGGGAATTATTCTGCGAACCGGCACCAATGATAGCACCCCATTGATAAAATATCCCGGGAATACTACTGTGTTTTCCACAAAGACCATGGCCATGATATTGAATATTGTAGATATCTGAGGATGCAGATAGAGGAAAACCCGAGAAATGACTATTTGAGCCAATACACGAAAGAAGAGGGAGGAAGCCGGTACAACGAAGCCAACAAGTCAGGGAGCTCCGTGGCAAAAAAACAAGGTCATATAGAAAATCAAAAGATGGCGGCAGTGGTTGATTATAATGAGGATACAACGACTAAGGCTCCAGAAAGGGTGATCATGTCTATACATGGGTCAACTGAATCGCTATCCAATAATGCTTGGAAAGTTAAGGCTGAGTATTCGCCACTGCAAGAACCCGCTGACAAAAGGCTTCGTCGAGATGAAGCAATCACATTTAGAGAAGAGGATGCAGTCCCCAAAGCCTCACCACATAATGACCCAATGGTGATAATCGCTAAAATTGAAAATACAACAGTTCATAGAATGTTTTTGGATCATGGAAGTGCAATCGAAATCCTGTTTATTGAGTTCTTCGATAAGCTAGGATTCAAGCGGACATATCTTTAAAAGTCCACATCCTCACTTGTAGGATTTACGGGACAAGCAGAAACACCATTAGGCAACATACAACTGCCTGTTACTGGCGAGAGTGACAGAAACTGCACCATCATGTGCGATTGTGGTCATGGATACGCCAAGTCCATTCAATGCCATCATTGGAAGACCCTGGATGAACACAGCAAATGTAATATAGTCTCCATACCACTTAGTAATGAAGTTCCCAACTCCAGCCGGATCGCAACAATAAGAGGAAAGCAACAAACAGCGAGGCAGTTTATGATCATTGCGATGAAAATGGGGAAAAGCTCGGAGCAAACTAAGAAGGTCAGCGCTGTCTCAAATAGAAGCTTATTCAAGTAATGCGAGTCAGCAGTAGATCTAGGAGAAGAGACTGAAGTTGTCACTTTGGATGACAAAAACACTTCCAAGTGCATCAAAATTGGGAAGCATCTTCCCGATCTGGAGAAACAAAAGGTAATGACAATCCTGGGAAGTCATAAGAACACATTTGCATGGAGTGTACAGAACCTGGGAGGAGTTAACCCAGAAATCACTACACATTCCTTGAACATTAGTGATTCTGTTAAACCAGTCAAGCAGAAGCAACAAAGTTTCGCTAGTGATAGGCAGAAGGCAATCGAAGAAGAAGTGACAGCTTTGCTTCAAGCTAGTATACTGAAGGAGGTAACATATCAAAAGTGGTTCGCGAACCTAGTAATGGTGAAAATGCTGACATAGGATGGAGAACATGCATTGACTTCACTGATTTAAACAATGCATGCCCCAAGGATTGTTATCCTTTACCTGAGATTGATCAGCTAGTCGAAGTGATAGCAGGGTACAAAGTTCTAGCCTTTCTGGATGCGTATAAAGGATACCACCAAATACTGATGAATTATGTAGATGTGGAGAAGAAGATGTTCATAACAAGGTTTAGAATATTTTGTTGTGTGAAAATGCCGTTTGGACTACAAAATGCAGGAGCAATATATCAGAGATTTGTTGACAATGCATTTCGCAATCAAATTGGGAGAAACGTGGAAGCATATGTTAATGATATGATTGTTAAGAGTAAGAAGATAAGCATCTTCGCAAATGACTTGAAGGAGCTATTAGACACATTGAGAAAGATCGGCATGAAACTCAATCCTAAGAAGTGCATAATTGGAGTAGGCAGAGGGAAATTCTTAGGATATTGGGTATTTTCTAGGGGAATCGAGGCAAATATTGAGAAAATACAAGCTATAATTGATCTTCCTCGACCACGAACAGTCAAGGAAGTACAAATATTAATGGGATCCTTGGTAGAACTCAGTAGATTTGTTTCAAAAGTAGCTGAGAAACACTTTCCACTCTTTGAAGTCTTGAAGAAAGTAAAGAAGTTTAGCTGGAACGAAGAAAGTCAAAAAGCAAACGATTCTTTGAAAGAACAACTCTAGCCATTGCCCACATTGAATTCACCAATCCCAGGAGAAATCTTATATCTATACTTTGCAGTTTCAAAGAAAACAGTCAGCTCGGTTCTAGTACGGCAAGAAGGCCAAAAACATATACTAGTATACTACATTAGTATAATACTGCAAAGTGCAGATATAGCGTACTTACCGGTTGAGAGATTAATTTTAGCCTTAGTGTCCTCAACAAGAAGGTTGTGAACCTACTCCCAGAGTCATGGGATAGTTGTATACACTGATCACCCGATTAAGGATATCCTCAGCAAACCTGAAGCATCAGGTAGAATGACCAAGTGGGTTCTCGAGTTGGGGCAATATGAAATCTAATTCTAACCACGAACTGCAATCAAGGCACAGTTCTTAGATGACTTCATTGCAGAGATGATGAGCAAGGATGCACAAAACACGAAGGACCAGTAGAGCCTTGGAATCAGCAAAGATAAGTCCAAGTGGGTGGATGTCTCATGGAAACTGTTCGTGGATGGAGCATCTAGCAAAGAAGGATACAGTGCAGGACTACTATAAGTTAACCCAAAAGAAAGGGAGCACATATATTTACTTCGTTTTGACTTTTCACTCACCAACAACGAGGCAGAGTTTGAGGCATTGATATGTGGCTTAAACCTTACAATAAGGATAAAGGTCAAAAGTGTTCGGAGTGTTAGCTATTTACATATAGTAGTACAAAAGGTCAGAGGAGACTATGAAGTGCGGGAGAACAACGGACAAAGTATTTAAGGAGAGAGTCCATCAACTTATTGCTCAACTCGAATACTTTGATATTCATCATGTTCCAAGAAGTGAAAATACAAAGGCAGATGCCTTGAGTAAGCTAGCAACTGTTGGTTTTGATTCATCGGTCGGACACAGTGATGTAAAATTGGAAGTCATTCCAGTCAGAAGCACAGAGATAACAACCGTTTCAACGGTTTAAACAGAAGAAGCAAACCGGATGACACCATTAATAGACTACTTCGCAAGGGGAAAGTTGCCAACAGACAAGGTGCAAACCAGAAAGTTGAACCTACGATCCCACAATTACTTTTATGAAGGTGGAGTTCTGTATAAAATATGTTTCCTATCTCCATGGATTAAGTGCGTAAGTCCATTGCAAGCAGAAGAGATCGTGAAGGAAGTACACGGAGGGCAATGTGGAACGTATCAGGGGTCCCGGACAATTGCGAAGAAGATAATCCAGGCAGGATATTATTGGCCATCTCTGTACAATTATGCATATAACTTCATGCTTAAGTGCAGAAGTTTCCAAATTAATGCCCCAATATTGCATAAACCACATGTTGGATTGACAGGAGTTAACTGGGCATGGTTGTTCGATAAATGGGGAATAGATTTAGTTGGACCTTTCCCAAAGGGTGCTGGTAGCGTGAGGTTCCTAATAGTGGCAATTGACTACTTCACCAAATGGGTGGAAGCGAAGCCGCTGGGAAGAGTAACAACAGAGGTGACAAGAAAGTTCGTTTGGAAAAACATAGTTTGCCGCTTCAGGGTGCTACAAACTATCGTCACGGACAAAGTCACACAATTCACTAGCGGGGGTTTTTACTGAATGTTGCTCGAAGTTAGGGATTACAAAAAGGTTCACCTCTGTAGCTCACCCCCAAGCCAATGGACAAATGGATGTCACCAATAGAACTATAGTTAATGGGATACAAAAAAGATTGGAAGGAAACCGAACTGGTTGGATGGACGAGATACCCAATACCTTGTGGTAGTATAGAATAACTGTTCGACAACCTACAGGAGAAACACTATATAGCCTAGTATATGGTCATGAAGCAGTAATACCAGTTGAAATCGGGAACTCGAGCCTTCAGATATAGGCATACAATGAAGGTGATAATCCTGAAGTGATGAGGTTTGACCTAGATGAACTCGAAGAAAGAGACAGCGAGCAATGATTATAGAAATGAAGTATAAGGAGATGATGGATAGAGCATACAATCAGAGGTTCAAGGAGATGCAATTGCAAATTGGTCACTTTGTGCTACAAAAGAATGAAGCGAGCCTAGTGGAAGTAAAAAGAAAGTTAAGCCCAAAGTGGGAAAGCTTGTACAAGATAGCAAAGCGCATCGTTCTAACTGCTACGAACTAGAGAGATTGGATGGTAGCAGCATCCCCAACACTTGGCATGTGATTAACCTTAGAAAGTTTTATGTTTAACATCTAAGGGGAAGGGTAGGAAAAACCTGAATATATAGAAGTCATGAGATGATCATTGGTGTTGTTCGCATCTTTGTTTTCTTTTGAAGAACGATATTATCGCAGTGGTACATATGAATTATAAAAGTGCATCTTTGGGGGGAATATACTTTTCATGCTCATTACGTACATTCTCTAAATAATAGCCAATCATGGCAGATCGTAAACAATCGAGTTCAGCCAAGAATGAACAAACAACTTACAACTTTTTGACATTGCAAGATTTGGATCTTGCAATGTCGCAATCCAGCTTGTGAAAGCTATAGATCTTGCAATTTGCACGATACAAATTCCTGAATTTCCAAGCTATAGATTTAGGAACTTTGTAAATCAAACTAAGCAAGCTATAGATCTTGTGAAAAGGTAGATATGCCCACAAACGAGACATAAGCAAGCAATAGATCTTGCAAGTTCGCACTATAAAGACCCTTAGCTTTGCAAGCTAAGGAACTTGCAAAATAGGCAAGCATGCCAGCTATGTCAGCAGAAAAAATTATACTAACTCAAAACTAAAGCACAAAAGTGAAAAATGCATATACGAAGAAAATAAGAAAACACAAAAAGCACAACACTCTGTTCAGAGAAAAAGAAAAGACTGAAAATGAAGAACCGCCCCGACAACGAGACTGCTCAGCCTCATTGCGAGAAAGTTCAGCCTCGTGCTCATCCTCTAACATTTTGTCATTACACCATTTCATGTATAGGTAGGCAGGATACCGTGTAAAACCTCTTCGTTCCATATGATCAAGATGCTTGGCATAGTACGCCTTAAAATCAGTTATAGGGCTGAACTTCTCACGATCAAGCTGCACACTCATAACGTCAACAATATCTTGGTAATCCTTATTTGTTGCCATCAAAAGTTCCACTTCCTCAGCTTCAGACAAATTAATCCTTTGCCCGCTGATAACCATAGATAAGTCTCCACAACCAAAAAATTGACGGGATGATGATGGAAAAGCTTCAAGTTTGTCCTTATATTCAATACAAGCTTGTTCAAGCTGATGCAAATACGAGTCGAGACATTTTCACTCAGCAAGAATTTCTTCATTCTTATGGCGAAGCTGAGTGTTTATGGCAAATCATTCGTCAAATTTACTTTGCCACCCGGCTGCAGAAGAAGAGAAATGATCACACTCTCCATGATTTTTCTTCATTAGCTCTAATAGATCGTTAATACGAGAACACTGTTTATCAATGATCTAGGTTTTTTTATGAACGTCACTAGTCTTACTCGAAGTAAAATTCTTAGCATCCTCCTGCTGACGAAACATTCTAACCATACTCAGTTGTTGGCGCTGAATAAGATTGTTCTATTCGGCATAAAATTCCTCAAACTCGTGGGAAGAATCTTGAGTATCCTTAAGGTTTTCGTCCATCCAACTTCAAGGTCGTGAATACCAAGTAGCATATACTTATGGCGAATGCCAAAATAGGTTGCCCATTCATAAACATGGGAGGAAGATGAAGCAAACACATATATACGCCTATAGTTCATGATCTACCAAGCTACGAATTATATCCTTGTCAAGTGACTCAATGTTATAACCCTCAGGCACGAATTGGCTACAAGGACAAGCCGAAGTAGGAGGAGAAGATGAGGAAGTAGATGTTTTCCACCTAATATATAATGGAGGAGATTCCAAAATAGTGAAGTGATCAGTGGAAATAAGCTTAACATAATCCTTAGACAAAGACTGGGTAGCTTCGATCAACTTAATGAGACAAGATGAAGAATGAGAGAAAAGGCCAGAACAATGATAAAAATGAATATTAGGTGCCAAATACTTGAGACTTTTCAAAAATTTATAATCAACCAAATTATCAAAGCCGTGCATATAAATAAAGGAAATGAGAAGCTGCAAAATTTAAAAAGAAAACCATATATTAATACTCATAATATTACAAATTGTACATACATACTTCAGAATATTGTCAAAAATTACAAATAAAACCCTAGAATTCATAGCACTAACATGATTATGGGAGGTGGATGAAGGTTGAATAACTATAGCATAACTCTCCTTGCTCGCATGCTGACTAGAGCCCTCAATGTCTGGGTTTATCTCTGTGTTCGCATCAACATCAAGGTTAGCGGGAGGCTCATAAGTGCGAGAACCAAATGGAAGATCTTCAAAATAATCAACTATGCACTCTTTAAGTTCTGCCACAAAAGGCAAACAGGAAAGGTTGGCGAGGTATGACAACAAGGCATAGTGATGACCAACATCAGAAATGCGGCTAATGAATCCCTGATTAATTTTAACCTTCTCCTCCTCCAATACCCTCTCAGACTTGGCCAATTTCGGCAGGTTCTGAGCCTTCACGGTAGGGTTCAGTCTTGGTAATTCAGCCAATTTCTCGCAGTATCCAACATTACGAGCAGACGAAGATATTTCTTCAAAGAATTGTAGAAAGATTTTATCTTAACAAGACGATCAATAAGAACCTGAGGGTACCCAGGTTAAGCAGGACTATTAGTCACATCTCCTCCATTTCCAAACGTATCCAAGCAACTTCATTTTTAGCAGTCGAAGCACGGTCCTCGGCAGAACAAGCTCGCTTTTCAGCAGCCTTTAGGGAAAGATCCAAAGCAGCGACCTTCATTTCGCTGGCCTGCAATTTCTCTAGAAGCGAACCATCTCCCTTGGTAAATTCGGCCACCCATTCGCTGACAAGCTAAAGACACTCACCAACCTTATTTTCAAAAACACGAGATCAAATGTTACAGTTAGAAATAAAAAAATAACAACAAAATTAACCACAATAGTATCAACAACAAACATATCACATCCATTGTCTCGTGGAGAGACAATTTGGATAAGGTAGTAGGAATAGTTCCCTCTACTATCAATCCATGACTTAGGGCTAGAGTTTTAAGGTGAGAATGGTTGACGCACCCTCTCTTCTTGGGAGGCTCCAATGTGTTAGAGGATCCACAAGTTTGATCCTCTTTCCTTCTTCTATGGGATGCCTCTTTCGCCTTACGAGCATCAGTCTCCCAACCTTCCATACTAGTAGATTTGGTGGTTATTACCTGCAAGTTAGACTTGATAGTATTTTTTGGTGACACAACGGTCGCAGAGTTATCAATTATTTCAGTGGCCATCGGCTCTGGCCCTTCATCATCATCGTCAAACCCGAAGTTTCTCTCAATAGAGCACTTGGTTAGATCCATTTATGAAATTATGAATACAAATCAAGTTAGAATAACACAAAAATAATAGGACAATGAGAACAGTGAGAGAAGTATAAGTAAGACAAAGAGAAGCGACGAAAAGCAAACACATTCACTTTCAGTAATAGCATGACGAAGATAGATCAAATGTTTGTTGAGTGCCAGTACAACCTTAGACTCAGCGTTAAGACGAACCCTAACCCTAGGATGTTTTGATTTTGGAACATTATAGTTCCAAACATGAAAACCTTGCTCATTCCTCTCATCAAGTTTTAAGAAGAAAAACATTTTACGCCATGCATCGCGGTTGTTAGGAAATTCACTAACAAACTCAACATTTGGAATAACAGGGTCGGATGAGTTCTTCACTTTGTGAAGTTGATAAAGCTACAAAATAAGTCGATTGAAAAAGAGATTTGAGGTGCTTCACACACATGATAAAAACAACCATGATTGAGACAACCTTAGGATGAAGCTGGGACAATGTGACCCGATAATGGGAGAACGGGTTTACAATATGTTGAGGTAAGGGAAAAGAAAGAATGAAGTTAAAATAATCTAGGTAGAAGGAGATGAAACCGAATTGAGAGTTGTGAACACTGTTAGAGGGCTCAGGAGCCTTAAGCTCGTACGAGGACAAAAATGGAAAACTATCTTTAAGATTTTCCTAGTAATATTCAGAAATAACACTACTGAAGGTAGAAGAAGCGGTGATTTGGTCGGAATCCTCCCCATAATCAACATGGTCAATTGGGCATCTTTCATGGAATATTCGGCAATATTAAAGGAATACATGAAGGCGATAAAATGTCCTAAGATCCATACAATGGTTGTATCAATTACGGTTATAACATTATAAGAAAAAATGAAAATTTTGGTGATATCTTAATCAGAGAACACTAATTGTACACCGGAAAAAAATTGAAAAACCAAATTAATGGAAGAGAGAAAGAACCACAAATTCACAAATACAAAAATTCCTTATAGAAAGTAAAAGCATATCAAGAACAGAGGACTTACGAGATTAATGGAGTGCAATGGGAGACCGGAGCTATAAATAAGAAGAAGAGAAAGGGATGAATAATCCAAACGGAATGTGGAATTAAATAAAAGGAAACAAAAAGTTAATAGGAAACAAAAGCAATAATGACAGCCTGACAAAAAAAGAGTTACATTTTTAGGAACTCGAGAAGATGGCGGTAGATAAAGTGGAGAGAGTATTGTACACTGAATAGTGATAGGTTTAAATCACGAAAATTGAAACAATTATAAAGGGGAAAACGTAACGGCACAGGAAGAAATCCTAAAAATATCGCTAACGAAGAATGAGAAGAAAAACCCGGCTACAGGATCACAACATCTACCAACCTTCCGTAATCATGGCATTTTCAAATTTTGAAGTCAAGTCTCAAAAGATAGACCACCCAATTGAGTGACAAACACATCCAAGAAGCACGCAACACTTCGCGAAAGTAATTCAAGTTGTTTCGATAACAAACTGATTATTGCAGTTGAACAAATGTACAATAAACAAGTTCGAGAACACTTTTAAACCAGAATCACGGCTTCGTGTTTTGTTGACTTCATGGTTGGGTTGGGGGGCTTATGGTGTATACCTAGCCTAACTACAGACTGCTAACTTCTAAAGCCCAGCCCAATCTTGATTCACGAGTAACTAAGACCATTCAGCTCAGAAATCCAAGCCAACAACGAGCCGATAAAGAAGGAACAGGGTGATCGTAGATTCAACCATAAACCGAGAAAGGCAGCACGTAGGCACAGACCGGAAAGATAGTGATCAATATGTGACCCACGATCTCAAACCCAAACAATGTGGAACCACAATCAGGAGAGGCTATAAATACAGAGAGAAACACTAGCTCAGGTAAGAAAAACTAAACAAACAAATTCTAATTCTCTAAGGAAAAGACTGACTTGATCTTCAGGGCCTTTTCCCTGGAATCACTTCCAGGATTTGTTTTGCAGGAGATAATACTTAACGGTGAGTAGTAAACATTTTACTTTGGTGGATTGCCATATCAGTTAGCTATTTCTATAAGCTAGGTAGATTAGGTGTCAATAATACTTATTGTAATTGCTGCTAGGTGTTTTTCCCAACATCTTTGAATGAATTTTTTTCTCTTAAAAATATAATCCAAGCTAAACTAGTCTGTAGCAACCACTCTCTTCTCAGCAAAAAAAACCCTGCCTTTTTTTTTCTATCTTCTTTTTCAAATTTTCTCACTATGGGAAGATAAGAAACAATAAATTTTTCAATAGATAGTTTCTTAATATTTATGTCATTGAATAAGCGTAAAATTATCTCCATACAATAGTGTTATTCTTCGACCTCACAGATTAGCTTGTTGTGTTCATTATGATGACTCAATTTAGTTGTTCATGTCGATGTATTTTGTCCAATCTAGCTGTACAGATTGTATATTTGTAGATTTTTTGTTTTTTTTTTGTATCAGGTGTTCCATCTATTTTGATGGATTCAACCGTTTAACCAACATAGATCGTTCTTTGGGTCAAGTGGTGATACAATTTTTGAAGATCCCCGTGTTTTTTATGCGTGATATGCTCCTCTATGCCAAGTGGTAATGATTTTTGTAGGAAACGAGTTACTATCTCAATGGCGATAGTATAGTATTATTGGATCTCCAATATATAGTTCTTCAGGCAATCAATATGGTTGACCTGTAATTTAGTTTTCATTGCAAGTTATTGATAAAGACTATGGGAGTTGGATGTCAATTCCATTTATTGTAATCGTTGTTGGGAATTTTCCTCATCACTTATAAATAATTATTTTTCAAAAAATAAAAGAATGCAAACTAAAATTTTCAGATTCGGGTTGATTCAAACCCGAAAAAATTCAAAGCAAAACTAAAACTAAGCGAATCCATACAGAATTTGTACTCGAAAAATATTGGATCGCATTTGAAAATACCTGAATCGAAAGGGAGCCGAACCCGAGTCAAAAGATATGAATATAATTGAATTGTGTATATATTTAATAT
Organism: Rubia occidens; assembly: GCA_032360425.1. Lineage (NCBI taxonomy): Eukaryota > Viridiplantae > Streptophyta > Magnoliopsida > Gentianales > Rubiaceae > Rubia > Rubia occidens. Next base: position 11,956 of record JAUOBV010062966.1, read on the forward strand.
TTTTCAAAATATTTTATTTATTTATTTATTTTTGAAATCTTGATTTTACTATATTAAGTTGTCAGTAATATCACAATTTTAGGTATTATGGGAAATCCTCAAGTTAGACCGACGGTTAGTCTAGGAGTTAAAACATAAGTAACACAAGGTGGTGAATAGCATGGAGTACATTTGTAATTATTTTATTTTTGGGGTGCTTTTTTTCAAGGTTTACAAAATTATAGGGACCTCTCTGAAAATAGGTTTTAAACATAATGAACTATCTCTCCCTCCTTCTCTAATTCCTCTCTAGGTGAAGAAAGAAACACTACTACAAAACAGTCTTTTAACTTTGCCTCATTGACTTCAGTTGTGAAAAATAAGGCTAATAACCGAAATTTAAAGTTCTTTTACTTCGGTTATTAGTAAAAGTAAAGTAAAAAAGTTTTTTTTTAATTTTGGTTTTAAAAGAACGAAGTTAAAAGATGTCTTTTGACTTCGGTTAGAAAAAAACAAAGTTTAAGAACTTTCTACTTCGATTTTTTTTAAAATTGAAGTTAGAAGATGTCACAGAAGTTAAAATTTACTCTCACCTGGTGTTGGGTTAATATGTAACCGGAGTCTAGTGATCTGAAACTAGGACAAAGATCCTACCGACGTCGGGTGAAAGGAACTTATTAATTATGAGAATATCGTTGTAATAAATAAAATAAATTAAACTACTTTATAAATTATATTATTAATAAAATAACTTATCTAATGATTAGACGATTTAAAAGAAGAGTTTATGATAATTTATATAATTCACTATATTAAAACATGCAAATATAATATTAATATACTAAAAGAAGTGCTTGTATAACCCCCAAATTTTTTATAAGTGCAAATATAACTCTCAATTTTTTAAAAGTGCACATATACCTTGATTTGATCTGAAATTTTAGTCAATAACACTCTTCACCGGTTTTATGTGAACAGACAAAAATGCCATTCTAATAAAAAAGCAAAAAATATAAATTGTGAAATGTATGATACACACATAATCCTTCCTTCCATGTTTATCTTCTTTTTTCTTTTTCTTCCTTTTTTTTTCTTTTTCGACTCCAATTTTCTTCTTCTTATTAGGGTTCAGCTCAATCGCCTCCACCTACCATCACCTTCGTTGTCTACGCCATCACCCACTACCCTTAACGCTTCTTCTTCTTCTTCTTCCAAAGAGTAGTGGTTTATGTATCCCTCTCGATCCCTACACCACCGATCCTGCTCTTGGCCAAAATTCCAAACCGATTCAATTGCTTCCTCTTAGCTTGTGCTTTATCTCCAATTGTTCTGCACCACACCGCCTTGGCGTCTAATTCTTTCACAACATCGCTATATATTCCTTCGTTTTGGCATTTGTGCTTTTGATTTCGCAGTGTTTGCAAATTGTGTTGGTTTCCTGGACTTTTTTGGTTTAGATTTGGTGAAGCTAGGGTTAGGATTTTGATTAGTTGGTCTGATTTATAAACAACATGGGGGGCTCGACATGGTGGTTATAGGTACAGTCAATTGAGGAAACTTGTTGATTCGGATTTTGAGGCTCTTCCCGTGAGGGAGAGGGGTGATTATACTCCCTCCGATAGTTTTTTAACATTGACTCACTTTCTCTTTTGGGATAGTTTTTAATATTGTCTCTTTTCCTTTTTTGGCAAATTCTAGGTTGTTTTCATCCACACAATTTACTTTTCACTCTTTCAATACATTCTC
>JAUOBV010063070.1:0-13677 GCA_032360425.1 Rubia occidens
GCCGATTTCGCAACTGACGGTTACCGCAGCTTCTTCTCCAGCTGTTGTGAATGTTTGTTTTCCAAGCCTACCCGGATTTTCCGTGCGTGTTTTTCACGTTGTTCGTACCTCACGAGGCACCGCGTCTGCAGCACAAGCGCCACCATGTCCGATCTATCGTACCGCCAATCGTGTGCCACTGATCTGCACCAATGACTACTCCTGGTTTCAGTTATGATGCTGCTGAGCAACTCCGTATCGCTGCTGAAACTGAGACTAATAAGTTACAGAATCTCAATGCCGCTGATGGGATTATAGCTTTACTCAAATAGTTGCAGTTACAATCTGGCTCTGGGGGATCTATACCTTTTGGTTGATCTATGAACTCTTCTTACTACTTGGGTACCTCTGACAGTCCCGATTTGCCAATCTATCCCGTCATATTGAAAGAATTTTAATAATTTTTAATGATTAACAATTTCATAATCTTATTCGCAAGTTGGACATTCTTGATCATCATGCTCCAACTTGAGGGTGGTGATAAGGAAATCGAAATCCTTTCCCTTGTAGGGAAATGTCATAAATGGTAGATACCTTATAGAATTAGTTTCCTTATAAAATTAGTTATAAATGATAATTTCCTTATAGACTTAGAATCATATTCCCGTTATACTTTAGTTTGTTATAGCACTATATATTGTAACTCTCGTCGTTGATGATGTGTGTCATTGATGTGATATCCATGCACCAGTAATAAAGTCTTTTATATATTATCAGTAGATAATAATTGCACATACGTATAGATAATAATTTACCCCCAATATTTTTCTTGTAAAACGTAGGGGAAAAATGTTTGTGATATGAATCTCCTTGCGAAAACTCTGGTTTGCGGAATATTGGATCTTCCAATTAGAAGGGAATCTCGCCCAACCACTTAAATGGCACGAATTGCAGCGTCTATCCCGCATGGTACACTTAACAGGTTTCTCTATAGACGTCTAGCCCGCAGGGTACGAATGTAAAGGAGGTATTGAATACTTAAATAGCCCGCATGTTTAAGCAACAATGAAGATAATGAGAATTTCTCAAAAGTCTGAATAAATGTTTGATAAAAGTTGTTCTACAATTCGGCCAAGCCTCCTCTTTAAATAGAGAAGAATTCGAGCTCTTCAAACCCTGATCACAAATAGAAATTGAATCAAATTTTATGGCAGTTTTAAGAAGCTAAAACCATATCTAACTAAAATTCTAAATTTAAGCCTAAACCTGGCCGTGCATCAATCTTCCAGGAGCAATATTCAATCTTCATCCTGACCATATATACCAAGAAGCAGATTTTGAATACCATACTTACCAAGAAGTAATAATCTCGGCTGTACTTATTCTAATCAATATTATCTCTCGGTAATCTTCCCCTCTCATGCAATCTTGAATTCATGCAATTCTTAATTCCATACTCTTCAATTCCAATCATGCAATCTTCAATTCGGCATAATTATCCTTCCTCTCGGCTGTCTCCTTTACTTTATCTAATCTTACCAAATCTAATTCTAATTAAAATAAAACTGAATATTATAAACACTAATTAATAAAATTATCAAAACTCTTCTAAGTCAACATGACTGAGTTTATGACTTCATTAATAAAAAATAATAAAAATAAACTAAAATGATCACATTACCTCATTAAAACCCCAATGGAAAAAAGAGTATAATGTTGACCTCCTAAAAATATTCAAATACAAAAATAATAATAAATGATGTTTTTGACCTCTTATCATTGGCGCTCTTCATTACTTTCTTAGCCTTGAAATTTCGTCTACTTCATCAGGTTTACTTCTTGGTCAGGAAAAGTATGCTCAGGACATTCTAACTCGTGCAGGGATGTCTGATGCCTCACCAATCTCTACACCTTTTGTGTCAGGTTCTCAATTGCATAGTTCTATTAGTCCTCCATTCTAGAATCCGACTCCGTATCATTCATTGGTTAGAGCTCTTTAGTACTTGACCATCTCTCATCCAGACTTGGCATTTTTGGTCAACGAAGTCAATCGGCATCTTCAGGACCCCAAAGATGATTATTTTGCGGCAGTTACACGGATTGTGCGCTATGTTTGAGGTACTCTTCATTTTGGTCTCGCATTTCATTTTGCTAGTTCCCCCGAGGTATTGGGATATTTTGATGCTGACAGGGTTCGCTGTCTGGAGATTCGTTGATCTACTTATGGATATCCTGTCTTTCTTGGTGGGAATCTTGTTTCCTGGAGTGCCAAGAAACAACCCATAGTTTATCATTCCAGCGCTGAGTCTTAGCACCGAGCTCTAGCCAACACTTCTTCATAAAGAGTTTGGCTCACTCACTTGCTTCATGATCTTCAAGTTCCTCTGTCCATCCCTCCGTTGATGTTATGTGAAAACAATAGTTCTATCTTCTTGGCTCAGAATTTAGTAGCTCACAAGCAGGCGAAGCACATTGACATCGACTATCACTTTGTTTGGGAGTTGGTGGCCACCAGAAAGTTTCGAGTTGCCCATGTACCCACTGCACTAAAGATTGTGGATATCTTCACCAAGGACTTTTCCCATCCTTTGTTTGAGTTTTTCAGATCCCCCAGCTTTGGGTCTCTGGGCATCCGATGTTTCGCTTGAGGGGCGGCACTAGACTTAGTCTTATAGATGATTAGTATTTGAGTTTATGTTATTCTCTTACTCTTTGATATACACCTCTATATATTTTTCATTCACTCAATAATCTTTTGACTACGGGAAATCGTTCTTTCACCAATACGAAGTCGTTTTGAGAGGCTGATCTCGCACAAAATTTACTGACACCGGTGTGTGCGATGTCGGTTACGTGTCGATGGGGTACTGGCTTCTGCAATGTCGCTCGTTAATCAGGGAGACGTTGATTCTCATCAAATATAATAATATTTTTATATTTGATGACAAAAAAATCGTCCGTCAATATCCGTTACATGTTGAAATTAGAATATCATTAGCATTGAACCTCCATTGTCTACGTTGTACAACATTAACACTGTCAGGGTGACTAGTTAAATGACAAGTCCATTCATCTACATGGTAAAAGTCCATTGATAACTCTCTTTGATCCACATTAAACTAATTTATGTTAGAAATGGGCAGTCCCCAAATAAAATGCACCCTACATTGTCATACATAGACGAGAGTAATCTCAACCGTAAAGATGTAACTCATCTGTATGGGTGCGACATTGGTCTTATCGGTCTTTACTGTTGCAAAGATCGATGTGTAGACCAACGTTGGACATTCATATTTTTTTTCAAGCAAACACAGTATTTTTTCTTAGAAGGAACCCTAATCTATAGCCAAAACTTCTCATCATTTGTACATGACAGTATTTCGACACAATCTACACTAGCCAGTGATAACATGTAGCACAAACATGAAAATATGCAACATTTCTTAGACATGTATAACATCGATCTATCTTCGATAACACATCGCAAGGGCTGATCGATTGAAATCGACCTCACACATTCAAAGTGTGTTCTTACAAAAATGTAATTATTATCTACAATCAACCCTAATCTAAGTTTTTTTTCTCAGTACTTGTAAACATGGAATTATTTTGACAACAAAAACACTATACACTCTCATCATACTTCATGAAAATATTCAATCTTTGTTCCATAAAAAATAGAACAATAACAAATTCACGAATAAAATTTCAAAATTAACATGGAATAGATGGAAATAACCTCAATTAATTAGTACCGGGAAATGCTCCATCCTCAAGTACTTCTGGATTTTTGAGAGGAGCAATTTGATTGAGCACTTGAATTGTTGTAATGGTGTGAATGGAAAGAATTTTGGGACTGTGCTTTTATGAAAGTGTTTTGGGTATAGTTGGTGAATAATAATGAGATGAAATAGGGTTGGTGGGAAATTTTAGCTCAATCTTTTAGCTTAAATTTTTGGTTCTCGCAATAATTTTTTGGTTAACCGATGTTGATAGTAAGTCGGTCTGCGTTGTTACGTGTCAGGGCAATAGCGTAATTTTAAAAAAATTGTTATCAAATACTCTCTGTAAAGATTTCAAGCCTTTCCATTAGACCGTTGATACCCAAATCGGAACAACATGATTATGAAAATATGAATTATATAGGCGTATCTCCAATTTTGCATTCTGACTTCTCCCACTTTCTTGGAGGGACCTAAGTGCAAAAGGTAAAAGTTCACTGGTTGCACCAAAATCGATTAAGAACGATCCAGAAGGGACCTCTGTCATTCCCAGTCAAACTTATAATCCCCGAGAGTGATAAAAAGATGGCTTGGTCCCACAGAGACTTCCACTTGTTCTTCTGATTAACCTTTGTATACTTATAAGTAATCATCTACAATTTACTCTAGACCACGTACTAGCGCTTTTCAAAAATTGATGGACATAATTTAATTATATTTTTATTTCATAGAAAACCAAGAATGTGTAATTCCGTATGATTCTATGTGCTAGAAATTATCGTTCCTATAATGCACATTGTAAGGGTATTAATGAAATACTAGTAAAAATGATCACACACTACCTCTATGGCGTCCCTCTTATATAGTAAGTATAATCTCCATATCAAACATTTTCCCTTATGTTCGAGTGCATATTTCTAAAGTGTGAGGTACGCTTAAGGAAGTTTAGGCCATAGCACAATTTCCGAAAAGTATTGTCAACTACTCTTTGTGAAGATTTTAGGCTTTTCCATTGAACCATTTATGCCCGAACCGGAACAACATGGTCGTGACAATGTGAATTACATAGACGTATCTACAATTTTACATTCTTACTTCTCCCACTTTCTTGGAGAGACCTAAGTGCAAAAGGTAAAAAGCTCAATGGTTGTGCCAAAATCGACTCCGATCGAACTGGATGTTAGTAAAGTTTCATGGAAATTTTTTAAATTTCTATTTGTATTTTCTAACATACTATTAACTGTTATGAAAGTGGCTTTATTCCTTTTGGTTAAATGCGGACTCATTTGTTATGCTAGTAGGATGAAATTATGAGGCCCATATTCAGGTAAGCCGATGTCGTCCGTAGTTCGATCAATTGTCGGCTAGACCGGCGGATGGTGCGGCGTTGCACATGTTGAGGTGGAATTCACAAGGGTTCAAAACAACATCGTTCTAAACATAAACATACATATATATATATATATATTGACCCCACGTTAGAATCAGTTCAAACCTTAACTTCCAAATTTCCCTCGAATTCTAACAGTCCCGGCCCTTTCATCTCATGTTTTGTCAAAGGTATGGTTTTTAATTCTTCCAACTCCCCCCTTTTAGTATTTTCCATTAAATTATTGTATCTATTGTGTGTCAATGTGTTTTTTTCATATTTTTTTATTTTTCTAGTTTGCATGGATTAGTTATAGTAAGAACTTTCCTTATTAGTCAACCTAGATTCTATATTTTGGTATGTTTTTGGACGATTTTGTGTCATTTCCTATATTCCAAATAATGTTTTCTGGGTTTCTACATTTTTTGTCGTAGCAGCTAGGTTTAAATGCGACGTCGGTCTCCTATCAGTTGACCTTCGTTTAGTGCAATGTTCGACCGACGTCCTTTATTCATAATTCTGCTTGTATATTTTTTGAATGAGACATCGCATGTTTGTTGATTTACCTTTTGGTCCTACAGATAGATTATCGACCTCGTATATATGCATTTGCAATTATGCCTTTTGCTTTAAAAAATTTAATACGAACTCAGTTGTCTGTCGGTAACCATGTTTGGTTTACACGTTTGATGTGCGATCTCGCGCATATTATTAGGACATGCCATTATTTTGGACCGACGTGTATGTGCGACGCATGGACGACGCCGCACTCATATATGCACACACACAAACATATATATAAGCTATATTTATTTTATCTTGTTACTTATATATATTCACAATTGATGACATTTAAAAATTCATTTTTTTCTATGGTTTACCGCACAACGGAGCACCACCCCAGAGCTTCTCACTTTCGATCTTGAACCCTATACGATGTGTCATGATAACCCTAGCTGTAGTTGAACTCTGAAGTAGTAAAACTATGGGACTAACCCCACTTTGGTAAGGCCTAACTAGCTAAATGTACGTACTTGTTTTATTTTCAATTAATATTATTTTTTGTTAACTGTATATATATATTTACAGTAACTATAATTTTTTGGGGGATTCGGTACATTCCAAGGGACATTGTACCACTCCTACCAAATGACAAGACCCTAGTTGTGCTAAGGTGTTATGGGAAATAGTAGCTCATAAACTATTCAGGGAACTGGAAGACCAAGGCCCTGTCCCCGAAGGGTTTAGCCGAGTTCCTTTCCGGCAACAACCTATGCATTGGGGATACCATTGTCTTCAAAATCATTATAATCAGAGTTTCTTGATTTTATTACAATATGTGTTTTGTCTGAACAAAAAATATTCATTTCGAATCTATAGACTATGTTTATAACGATATTTGTATGTTTACTAAAATTTGAATAATTTAAGTACCATATTTGAACAATAATTGACTGTAGGTGCAATCCAATTTGTGCATGATTTTAAAAGCGATTTTCAACTGTACCATTCAAAACCATTTTTCTGCACTTATTTTAAAAATCATTGAAAATTACTTTAGTAGACCGAATTCAATCATTTTGAAACAATTTTAAACTCTAAAAGGTTTTAGAGTGTAACATAATACCGACGTCAGTCTTCCATCGCATCATATGTTGGTAAAAATGATAGAAGATGCAAAGTCGGACATTCCCTTGAATCAACATGATCGACATCACACACTATTCGGTATCAACATTTACTTCATTTTTACAACCTTTTACTTCGGTTAAAAATAACCGAGGTAAAAATATCTATCAAGTACCTCGATTAAATTTACATGAGGTAAAAAAAACTTGGGAAAAGTGTAAAAATGACCCTATTAAATTTAGAAAGTGCAGATATAATAACCCTGTAAAATTTGAAAGTGCAAAATTAATCTTAATTTTGTAATATAGTGCATTTATACCCAAATTGCACTATTCTGGCAGTAACTGAAAAAATTCAGGTGTTGACTATTTATGAAAAGAAAGACAATACTCCTATTCTTAAAACAAGAAATTTAATGACAAAAATACCCTAGGGTTCTTCTTATTCTTCTTCATCTTCAAACTTTCCACCAGCTTTCTACTTCCGTGCCACCAGCTTTGCCGCCACATACACCACCCAAAACCCATGCCACCACCTTTGCACCAGTCCTCTCTGCCCAGACCCGCCGTTCCACTTCCTCCTCCTACACACCTCTCCCCCACAAGTTCTCTGCCCTAGCCATGCCCTCACCTTTCCATTACGCGTCATCTCTAGCCTCCGCCACTCCTCTCCGCCGCGTGCCACTTATCCCCCACCACCACTCAACCCTAGACCCACCCTCACCTCTCCGTCGTAGCCAGAACGACAAAGATGTTCCCCTCTCCATTGACCAGAAGGTATATTTACATACTTCTATAAACTCATCTGCGTAAATACGAATTTATGTCTGAAATATTTTCCATTTAATTGCAGCTGGATAGACCCGATGAATTGGTCTGGATCTAGGAAGCAGGCAGGCGGGTGATCTACTAGGATGAGGCCCTTGTTATTGGAGTTCTAGCAATGTCACATGCCAATGGAGACAACTACTTGAAGGCTTACATGATATCGCAACTAGAAGTTCAAGTAATCGACCCTTTCGATGACCACTGCTTAATCATCGTCACTAACGGCCTACAGGACGTGGTTTCAAACAACACCGCATGTGGTGTCGCGCGCATGTGTCTTCAGTCCCTAAAGACGACGTCGCTGACAGAGTCCCACGAGACGGTCAGCTCCGCCTCAGACAAAACCTGCTCCGATGCGTCAATCATGTTGATAAGGGTAAAAGAGAAGAGAAAGGCCTGCTCCGATGCGTCAATCCTGTTGACGTAGTTTAAATTTTTTAGTTTTTTTTAAAAAAATAACATAAGGGTAAAACAATCATTTCAATGATCTGGCCATTTCTTCCATCGACATTCCGGTCAACGATTTCCAAAATTATATTTGTACTTTTAGATTTTACAAGGTCATTTATGCACTTTTGCCCAAACATAGGGTTAAAAATGTACTATACTCAAAAAACTTTTTACTTCAAAAAACTTGACTTGGGTAAAACACGCAAAGTGAAAAGTCCAATATCCTAGTGTACACATTGAATATCAACAAATACAATTTCTAGTTTAAAATAATAATCAACAACAAATGAAAACAAAAGTTCATGCACAGTACAACTAACAAGTACACACTAAATACTTACAAATGCAACATATAAGTAAGCAAATCCATATCCTAATTTAATAAGAAGCCATACGCAATGCGAATAACAAGTACGCACTCAATACTAATAAATACAGCATATAACTAAACAAATACAAATCCTAATTCAAATTCAAATAGACAATTAACAGCAAATGGGAAAATATACAGTACAGCTAGTTAGTACACATTGAATACTTACAAACCAAACACATAAGTAAACAAATGCAGATCTTTGTTTAAAATTAAAAATTAACAACTAATGAAAATAAAAATTCATATTGATGTTTTTCATTTTCGAGTGGGGTTTAGTTGATATGAGTTGATGTTTTATATTTTTTTTTTATGATATGGATTGATATTTTTAGCTCTTTTTCCTCTCTTATTGATTTTTATTATTTTTTAGGTGAGGTTTCGGTGGCAGGATTTGATGTTTGTAGCTTTTTGGTGATATAGATTAGTATTCCCCCCCCCCCATTTTGATGTTCTTTATTGTCCGGGTCAGGTTTAGGTGATAGGAGTTGATGTTTGTAGTTTTTTTGGTGACATAGTTAATGTTTTTTTCCCATGTTGATGTTCTTTATTTTTCGGACGAGATTTAGGTAATAGGAGTTGATATTTGTAGATTTTGGGTGATATCAGTTGATGTTTGTAGGGTTTTTAAAAAAATGATAATTTAGCCTTTGTTGATGTTTTTATGATGTTTATGATTTTCAGTATTTTTTTAATCAAACCGTTATAGACGGGGCTTGGAGGGTGTCCTTGTCTTTTCATTAAGATCATATGTTTCCAAAACTTGGCTTACATTGCCCTAAGGCTTACATCGAGTTGCGCGTAGGCTTACATTTGTTGCTCGAAGGTCTAGAAGTGAAAGATCCGGGCAACCACAACAAAGATGAACAGCTCTAGAAGTGAAAGATCCGGTCTATCTCTTTTAAATTAAAGTTCTTTATAGAATGTATGAATGACTCCGGTAATTTTGGTTCCAAAAATCTTTTGTAAATGTTAGTGAACTTAGGAAAAAGTATGAAAGTCTCTAACACAACACAACCTAATCGATAAAGGTCAACTTGCACGGTCTACAAATTTGGTCTGTAAACTATAATCGGCATCGCCAACAGTAAGTTGTTATAACTACCTTGACTCGGATTTCTCCTATACCAATATATAGACGATACCAGTTCAGAAGCCAAGTAGGTTTAACCAAGCAAAAGGATCCGTCGGAAAAACCAAAGGTTGCAGATAATTCTCATGACTATATATTCTAGCAAAAAGAAACCTAATTTGATCCACTACCCCAATAATTATGAAAAATAATCAAAAATGAAAAGGCCTCCCACCTGAAAAACAAATTAAAAAATAGATAAAAAAATTTAGAATGGTGAATTACCCCCTTGTAACCTTACTACCGCCGGAGTAAGAATCGTCTGTTTGCTGACCCGATTTGGACAATCGTACAAAGTCAAATCATTTTGACTCATTTCTAAGTTGGAGACCTGCTCTTCGAGTTGAACCTTGTTGACTCGGCAAAGAATCGGGTGTTCCTCCTGCCGTCTCACCACTACAGGATAGGCTGCCGTTTGATCGTCTTTGGTTGTGGAAAGCCGGAATATTGTCACTGCCGCAGGAGTAGTCAGCGAACCCAGAAAACCACCTGTCTCTGCCTCCAAAGAGACACCGGTGGAATGGCACATCTGACGGGGACATTGAAACTTTGGTGACATTGAAAAACTCCAGTGAACCACCCGCCTTCGCTGAGCCCGTCGCCATGCTCTAGTTTCCGACACCGTCAAGGACTCCGTGAGGGACTACATCGGGGTGAGGGATTTCGTCGGTCTGAGGGACACCTTCGCCACAGGTATGCCTCAACGACGCAAGTAGTCACCGTCGTCGGTCCGACCACAGGGACGCCACTAGGACGCCATTGGTCGCCATCATCGGTCCGACCACAGGAACGTCCAAAGGAAGAAATTGATTTTTCCTTTTTGTAGATCCTGTAAAAACAAATTTTGGGATAATAGGAAACTGGGGTAGGGGTGATGGGGTGAGATTGGGGTGGAGGGGACTGTCGAAGTAGGCTGTTTCCGGCGGCGGCGTTCCCCTGCAAAGTTTTCCTAAGGTTTGTAGGGTGTTAGAGAGTGGGGAGAGTAAATTTTAGCGAGAGTGAGGGTGAGTCCGATTTTCAGTTGATATTTTGTTAGTTGTAGTCGATGTTTTTTCAATTTTTCAATTATTTTTTTATTTTTAATTTTGAATATTTTTTTGCTGCAAATTTTAGTCGATATTTTATTATTTTCAGTTGATGTGTTTCTAGTTGTAAATAATGTTTATGATTTTCAGTTCGACGGTCATATTATTATTTTTGCAATTTTTAAATATTATTTTAATATGTTTTTTGAATTGTTTTTTTTCCAGAATGCATCAGGAGGGACAATGATGAAAAAAATGGAGAAAAGTACCTGGATAAATACTAAAGATGGGTCTCTGAAAAGATATTGAAGGTAAGTCTTTGGAAAATTATTAGAGATAGGTTCTTGGAGTTAGAAAAGAGTTAGAATTGCATAAAAGGCTCTAACTAAAATTTAGCTGGCTAACCGAAGACCGGCTCTATAACCAATGCTTTATTTCACTAATATTTTCTTGAACTCAACTTTTTAATTTTATTTTATTTCAACTGTAAATAATCAGGCTACCTATTCGTTTTATAATTACTTTACCCGCTGTGCATTTTTGTAATATTATGTTAATATAATCGAATTCGAACAATTATCAATTAAATTTCAACTATTTGTAGCATTAAAATCTTGGTTAATGTATGCGTTGTCACAGATTGACCAGTAATTTTCGTTTAAACAACCAAATCCGCGTGTTTGTAATCGCCTCTTTTTTGCACTAGAAAGCTGATTTTCTTTCCAAACACTAACCATCGCGTGATTGAACGGCGAGTCGGTGCCCGTTCCGTTTTTCTCTAAAAATGGTGATCCAGTTGGAAGTGTAATTCCATTTGTATTATATATATGTTATTTTGACAGTGGAAATTGTAGAGTAAGTAAAGTCAATTTGTCTTAGAAATTGTTCTGCCCATTAATCCTGTAAGTTGACTAGAAATTCAACATCTTCCCCCCTTCATCCATTTCAGACAAAAAACAAAGGTACGTTTGAATGTACATTCTACAATTCAAAATTTTCTCTTATCATCTTTAGTCTAATTCCGTCTTAATCATATCTTATTCCGAACTATTTTATGAATGATTTTCGGTTTTCGTCCTAAAATGAAGAACTAATTTGACAAAAATTAATAGTTGTGATACTTGTATCTTGAGGTTAGTGATTTTTTTTAATGGCCGTGTTTCTGTCCATGGTTTATCACAGGTGGTTATGGTGGTGTTTTTTTTCTAATGCACGTGAGCAAAATCAAGATCAGTTATACGGATCCTGACGCTACCGATTCTGATTCTGATGATTCTCATAAAGTGGGTGGTGAACGGAATCCGCGTAAAGAGATTGTCATCTTGCATAAACACCCGTCTGGAAGTGGTGTAAATGATCCTGTAGTAATGTCGGAAAATGGACAGAAGAATCAGCAAATGCAGTGTTCTTCATCCTCGAAGTTCCCTGGAGTGAGGAAAAGATTATGGGGTAAATTCGGAGCTGAGATACGGTTCAACAAGAGAAGGGAATGGCTCGGAACATTCGACACTGAAGAAGATGCAGCTAACGCATATCAAGCCAAGAAGCTGGAATTTCGACATCGGTCGGATGAAATGACCAAAAATCTCCGCAAGTCAAAAGAAAAGATGGCCGAAGAAAAGATAGGTGAAGGTATCGAAAATTCAACCGACGGGGCAACGGTTGCAAAAATCGCCGAGGTTAATCGAGTGACGAAGACCATCGATTCTTCTAATCGCGAAGAATTTGATCTGAAGAAGTTTCAGAGCGTGATGCTTTCTTTGTATGTCGAAAAACTCTCAGAAAAATCGACAGAAATAAAAGAACCATTAAATGAAAACACTGTTGTCAGAGAATTGGGAGTATGGCAGCCTCCCAAGAAGGCTAGATTGGGCAATAGTGAATTCATTCCAGATTCACCTCCAATTAGTCCGATACTCAATTTTGAAAAAAATATGCATTGTGGGAATGACCTGAAACAGTTGGGGTTTGGGGAGATGTTAGTACACAATGATCGTAGGGATAACTATGCGGATTTGATTGAACTGGAATCTTTCACTATGATGAATTTTCCTGATCCGGAACCAGATCAATGTGCCAAAAGATTAGTTGAGAGTTTGTTGGTTGAGGATTGTAAACCTTCACATTAGGACTGATTTCGAAGGCTGTAATTTGATGAAAAATATATAATTTATCAAGTATTATTAATTTAAATTTCGTGTAATTAAATTGTGTAATTTATTGTAAGCTTGAGACTCTTTTTTTATTAGAATCAGAATTATCTAATTTGAGGGTAAGAAGCCTGGTGTTCGATAACATCCCAACTCAAACTATAGTAAATTTGTTTTTTTGTTATCTAGTATACTTCTATCTGCAAGGGATAATACTCATCAATACTTATAAATATGAAAGATTATCAAAAATATATGTGTACAGTTTAAAAGTATAGAAAAAATTGTATAAACAAACTTCTTTTAGGAAGGGATAATACTTATCGATAGTTTAAATATGAAAGATTATAAAATATAATATATAGTTTAAAGCAAAGTCTGGGAAAACCCATTTTTCATAATATGAAAAGAAAGAGTTTAATTAAAATAATAAAAAGGTAAAAGATTTTAGTTGCAACATTAAAAAATTATTGTGCAACGTGAAATAATTATAAAGTTTATGACCTTGTAATTATATCTTTATTTCTTCTAATTTACAATTTAAATCTTGGCAAATTAGGAAAAAATCATCTTTCAAGACACATACTCATAGTTTGAAAGAAGAAAAATTTATATAAAATTTTAACATTTGTAAGTACATTGACTTATAATTTTCAAAAGTTATATTTACAAAACAAATAAGTTTAATTAGGATTTAGCAAGTTAAGCTATTGGTTGACCTAGTGTTTGACTTAGAATTAAAATGTCGGCTTCCCATCCGTTAAATGCGATGATATTTAGATGAAACGTTAGTTTTAATCTTGAAATTTATTACAAATCATTTTTATATAGTGGGAAGGTCAACTAAAAACAAATAACTTAATATAGTTAGGTTGTAGGCTGGGTTCGTGAAAATTTTTAAACTCAATTTTGAACTGTTTTTATCATATTGCACCTATGTTATTCATGTAAATATTATTTAGATGGGTCAAAGTAAAAGCGATAACGTATAAATATACATCTATGTAGGTTTTCAAAAATA
>JAUOBV010063175.1:0-13677 GCA_032360425.1 Rubia occidens
GAGGAAACTCTATCAGCTCATGATAAGGAAGAAATGGAGGAAGCTGCAAATACTGTCCACATCTCTTTACCAGCTATGGATTGAAAGAAACCAAAGGCTGTTGCAAGGGAAATACCAGGAAAGGGAGGTTCTAATTCAGAGGATCATGGCTGAATGTGTATGGAAGACAAGTATGCAACAGTAGCAAGTTGTTTGGAAGTTTCTTAGAAATGTCTCCACGGTAATAGGCAAGGAGGGATGGCCTGAATTATGTAACAAGTAAAGTTTGTTTAATAAAGCCCAATTTCCGATTAAAAAAACGTACTCAAAAATACTTCTCAAAACCCTTCACTAAATGACACCACATAAAAAACACAAACCATGTAAATACCCTAGCAGCAATGCCTTTGATAGGAGTACATAAACATTGGAAACATAAACAATCATGTAAAATCCCTCTTAAATGCTCCGTCCTTTTGCATTTAAAAAAAAAATCACCAACCACTTATTAAGCCTTGGGAAATAAAACAGAGTAACATACTGCATGTTCCAACAAAAAGAATCCAAAAACAATTGGGCCCACATGGCATATTATTCACTCGCAAGCCCACTGCCCAATATGTTTGAATATCCGTTTATGCATAGGCCCAGACAATTCACACGGACCAAATAAAAAATGCACAAACTCACCCAAATACAAACATATAATTCAAAAATCATAAGAATACTATATGAAAACATCCCTTCTCTTTCGCTTCGTTACCACTATCCAAAATTAAACAAACCTCCAATCACAATTTCACACCAATACAACCACTCCCGTCTACTTAAGCAACACAAGTAGGTAAATCACTTGCTGATTCACATAGTAATAGAGTTACCCATACCTTGTGGTGGAAACAGGATTGTCATCCACAGCTTCTCATATGTGTAGAAAATCACCAGTCCAGCGACACAAGTAGAATATTATCCTACATTCTTGCTGCAGTACCCAAACTCCACATCCACTTATATTCACACTACCCCCCTCAAAACAAAGTACCCAACAACGAAAACTTCCCTTCAATCAACATTATACACTCTTAGTAGCTAACAATGCCGCATTATTCAATACACATTCACCACACCAACAATATTCATACAAGAATGGTCCTACTACAATTCATTCAATCATTTTCCTCAAAGAATCTAATTATTACCTTTTCTTTTAAATCAATGTACACAATATCTGCATTATAATCCAATAGCTCACCATTACAGAACTTACATCCAAAATACATCTTTATTGAGAAAAGTCATAATACATGAATATGATGTTGCAACCCAATAACATTCAACATACACCATTATTAGGATAAAGCTTATTACACTTTTAATAAAATGAAGGCACTACTAATCCACGAGATTGGCTAATAAGATTGTCGACTGCCCAACTCTTCAATATCAACATCAATGAGGAAGTTCTAATACCGAAGTCTCCCCCCAATTACCCTCATTCTGAAGGATCTCCTTCAATTCCCAGCACATGTGTAAATACACTTTGTCGTGTATGTTATCACCAGTCGTCATTCCTATCATATTCTTTACGTAGTAGGACTTACGCTCAATAATTGGTTCGCAATTCGAATTCCCTAGATGCATACGTAGTAGATATACTGAGTATGTATAAGTTTCTAGGTTCTACTGCAGATCCACAACATATTGCTCCAAACAGAGACAACGAGCTATTTAGGGATGGCAATAGGGCGGTGGGTGAAGAATATGGTACCTCCACACCCATGCCCATCTAAAAGTTTCATACACATACCCACCCCATCATCCAAGGTGGGTACAATTTTAAAATCCACCCGCCCCATTGGGTATTATACAAAATCCATACCGGCCCTATCACCTACTTAGATCTCACTACCCCCACTTCATACCCATTATACTCACACCACTTATATCTAAAAAATTAGCTAAAATCTATTTTTTATAGTAGCTTTTATATTAAAATTTAATAAATTTGTTTACATGAAAATATTATCGGTAAGATATGTGCGATAAAAAATAATAATTTATTTTATATCAAATTAGCGGGTATATAATGAGTTTAGTGGGGTGGGTCAGGGATGGGGCAGTTGTGAATTAATCTCCACGCCCAACTCAGTACCCATAGTGGGTTTGATTTTCAAACCATACCCGCCCCATCCCACAAAAACTACTTCCATACCAGCCCCCCTCCACCGAAACCCGCCTCATTGCCATACCTAGAGTTATCAAAACCCATCACACTCCCTAGGTCTCACAGATAGCGCCTTAGTAATCTCCTCGCAGAAATTGGCATTCACCACATGCTATCTTTAGAGTAATGTGTTAAGCATACGACATCGCTCTTCTATTCGAGAACAACATACTTTTCGAAGTTTGATTTTCCTCTCAATATTCTTGTATTTCATCAAAAGATGAATGCTATACTCATGTGTATCATCATAACGATTTCTCCATTCATTGACATCTCTTCCAAATGATAGCATTCAACTTGTAACTACTTTACCTAATCAAAAAACGCATTTATACGATATGCCTGCTTCAAAATAATAGCCATTTTATGCTTAATTCACAAGGATTCTCTTCCAAAAACCCGCGCCATTCTCTTTCATTCCACATTATATTCACATTTTACTCCGATAAACGTGCATCATACTTGTCTATGGAAGCCATACTCTCTTCCAATTCCATGTTCCATTCCATTTCAAGATTACATACTTAACCAGCAATGCACTTATCCAATAGCCTAGCTCTATCACCCATTTCTTCAATTAGAAGGAATACTTAAAGTCTAAAGGTAGGCGTTTACTGCTTCCAAATCTACGATACACACTTCAACAGTTTCCTCACTATCATCCTTTGACATGAAACTAGGAAATTTTCCATCCCCACCATATCTTCATCCTTACTCTAGCCTAGACTATTTTTTATCTAGCCCATAGGATTAGCTCACAAATTTGAAGAATATTGCTAACTTTAATCTAACTCCTTGCTGAATTAGAACTGTCTTTGGAATCTAAATACTAATTAAAATACATGTCCTATCTAAAATAATTCGAATTTAAACTAATATATTAAAATAATTTCAAGATTAATTCTAATGTAAACACACTAACTCACCAAAAAAACTCAGTGAAAAAAAAGAGTATAGTGTTGACCCTCTAAAAACCTAATGTCGTAATTAAATAAGAAACCTAAATCAAACCTGATTTATATCATTTCCTCCTTGGTTGAAAAGTTTCATCCTTAAAATACGAATGATCTTAAAACATAAATCAAGATAAACGTCTCAAGTCATCCTTGCGTAGTATGGCTAATAAACGGTGACTGGACACTGAATATGCATTGGCTGGAATGATGATGTGGCTCTTAACTCGTTAAATAATATACAGTTTGTGAGAAAATTGGATAACTTGCAATAAATTCAAAATACCACGATAAAAATGATCAAGTCATGAGATAATGAGCCGCTTGCGTGATGAAAATATGGACTAGCTACGTAGGTGAGGATGATGCATCTTGAATTAGTGCGCGCTTGAGATTCACATACCGGTGTGTGTACTCGAGCGTGAGGACCACGCGTTAAACATCTTCCTCACGAAGATTGTCTTTTACGCTGAATTTCGTTCGCTGAAGTTGTGTTGCCTGGGAGCGTCGAGAAGAAAGCAACAGCACCGAGAAGCTAGGATTAAGGATGACGACGATCAGAGCTGAGGCTGAGCGACGAGGTGATCGTAGCCTTCTAGACTTGGTCGGAGACGATAAAAAACTAAAAGCTGGAGGAACTGGATTCATAGAAGATGAAGCTGAGCAACGGTGGGCGGCAGTAACAGATGGCAGTGACCGATCAGAGACATTGATTTACCAGTGAAAAAGCAGAGATGACAAGCGATGGTAAGGATGTTCGGTGACGATTGAGATTCTAAGTTTTTTTAAAATAAAAATAAAAATAACGAGAATGGAACTCCTGTCTGTAGGTCGATTGGGCGCTAATAGATAGATATTCTTGCTCTAAAAATGAATAATGGATATGAGGTTACCAAGAGATATTCCTCTACGATACCAAATTATGCCGATTGATATGATCGTCACAAGAACTTTTGCTTTGCTCTGATACCAACTGATATGAATCCCCTTATAAAAATTATGGCTGCGAAATATTTGATGGTTTTGTGACTAACAAGGTAATCTCGCCTAACCTAATCACAGCTGAACACACTGTTTACAAACTAGCCCGCATGATTAGATCACATATTTGAAGAATATTGCTAACTTAATTAACCCACATGATTAAGTAACAATGAAACACTCGCAAGCAAAGAGTGATAACTCAAAATTATGAATATACTATGATGTATAAAGTTGTCAAAAGTTAATTTAAAATGATGGAATCCTCCCCTATTTATAGGTTATAACTCAGCCGCTTTACAAGAGAAAGAAGACATAATTCAACTAGGATTTGAATTGACTCCTTGCTGAATTAGAACTGTCTTTGGAATCTAAATCCTAATCAAAATACATGTCCTATCTAATATTATATAATCTAATTCAAACTTAAACTAATCTATTAAAATAATTTCGAGATTACTTCTAATGTAAAAACACCACGTCACTAAAACAATCAGTGGGAAAAAAGTACAGTGTCAACCCTCTAAAACCTAATCAAACACTATTTTGTATCAGAAAGTTTATTGGTCGATTTGTTTTGGTTTAATTTTATGATATCTTGATTTATTATAAATCAACTAATGAACATGTTGAGCATGTTAAGGTGGTTCTTTTTGAACACCATGTGTGGACCTAGACCCCCTAAATTGAGTCCCACATTTGCTCGATATAAAATACCGCTACATGTGAGAGGAGTATTAGAGTCGCACATCAGGGGTTGACAAGTTTATAACTATATATATAAAGTCATGAACCACCTTTAAATATCACTAATTGGTTTTACGATAGAACCCGATGACTCTAATAGTAATGAATGGATAGTAGAAGAATTTTTTGAGCTTGAAATTTGTGGTATATCTAAAAAATAGTGTTAAATGATTACTAGCAGAGGAAATACACGCTCATTGGGTGAGGATCGCAATACTCTGGCGAGTTCGGCCATTCAATATGGTTTAGGTAGTATTGTCCAAATCGGATAAGGTTAGAGTATTGATCTATTCTGGTTGATTTTGGTCAGATGGTCTGATTCATATCAAATATTTAAGGTTTTAGTTGGTTACAATAATAAGTTTTTGGTTCCTTGATATGAGTAATATGGTACTCACATTCGATGGGATTATTTTGATTTTAGTGAGATGTAATTCGCACCTTAGGTGTGTTTTGTGTCGGAATATATTATATGATGTATTCAAGATGGAGATATATACATTGTAATCTTCTTTCCTAACCGTGATTTTTCTTACTAGATTTTATTGGTAAAGGTCCTTAATGAGACGATGTGCTCTAATGGAAAATGTACTTATTTTACCTTTGATAGGATTTTTCCCACAATATTTTTTATAGTAAGGATATGAGACATTATTCCAGAACTAGAAGTTTAAGGACGAAAATAAAGGAAAGCATCCAGAAGCATAATTGCTTAAACTATGGGACAAAAATGAATAACTGAAGAACATTAGAATGAAGAATTGAAGATATTCAATTCCTACATTAATTGGGATGTTATATTCACTTTCTGGTGTAAAATATTTATATTTTAGAAATCAGTCACCCAACCGTAGATATTATTAGGAATGATATTTTACATTGTTATTTATATTTTAATAATCATATATTACATCACTTAAAAATTGCACGGGGTCAATTGATAATTATAAAAATTTTAAATGGTGAAGGGAGGTATTTAATCTTTTTGAAGGAATGCACATGCAATTATAGAAAAGAAGGACTGTAATAAAGGGATAACTCATTATCTTTCCATTACCTATGTGCACATACCCACGTGGATCCGGACCCGTCATTACCCCAAGCGCATCTATGTTTCCCTCCCCGAGGGTATCAATGTTTCGGCAACATGAAAATAGACTTTGGTGTGTGCTAACTAAGTGTGAAAAACATACAATTCACAAACATTAAGAACAAGCCAACATAATATCACAAATCAAACATAAATAGGTTAATCTAGGAAATCTCACAAAATAAACATGAATAAATGAATACAAATATAATTTCCAAGTTAATTCCCTACTCCCTAAGCATTGAACCCAAGTATTGCATTGGATTCGATACTTTTGGGTAAAAGAAAAATAAAGAGAAAAAAGATAAGTAAGCTAGAGAGAAGGAAGAGTATATTTCTCTCCAACCTACTCTAAAAGATTAAAAGTGGGCATTAACTTAAACCCTAGTAGACAAGGCTCCACATATATAGTAGTGGGGAATTGATCTTTGAAAAGGCCCAAAAATAGGCCAAAAACCCTAGCAGCCGGAAAAAGCATAGGGTGGCATATGGCACAGTTTGGGCCAGTCGAGACCCTTCGTGCTGGTGCGGGCCGTCGGTCATGGCACAAACCATTAGCCTCCTACCGGCGTAGCCTGTGTCAACTGGCGCGGGCCGTCGGCTGGAGCTCCATTTTTATCTTCTAATGCGTATCCCGTGTCGCTTGGAGTGGCATGTCTGCTAGAACCTCATTTTTCTCAGTATCTCGGCACGGGTCGTGTCGTTCTTCACACCTTGTGTGCTGGTCTTGACATCGGTGACTTGAAACGACGTGGACCATGCGAAATGGAACTGTCTGTGCCATACTTAGCAAGTTTTTGGAGTGGAACAAAGACATTGGTACGGGAAGCAAGGTTCGGCATGGTCCATGCCGAAAGCCTCTAGCATGGCATGTGTTTCTTGGCACGGCTGTGCTGAGCACTGGCACGGCCGTGCTATGTCCTCCTTCGTGCCGGTTAGGCTGGCTTCATGCTGGCCCTGGCTAGTCCAGCCCGATGGCTTGTTTACTCTGCTACGAAAGGACTATTAGTGGAATTTGAGAGTTCTTGTAGTCGATTTTATAGTGCTCGAGAAGACAAATCCAACGGTACCTACCTTAAGAGATGATTCTTCTTGGATCGTTTCCAGTACTCCGTGCAATCTCCTACAACACTTTCTCCTCTTCTTTTTTGGCCTTCTTTAACATTGAATGCGCCTTTTCCGGGCTCAATTTGACTTAGTACCATAATTTGGAGTCTGTGTCCTTCAACATACTATCATCCTTGCGAATGGGCTTCGATATCTTCTACCATCCTTGAGAATGGCCTTCAAATATCATCTACCACCCTCGCGGATTGCCTTCTACAAAAAGATGATAAAAAAGTACTCACGACTAACCTAGTGGTAAGGTCAATAAGGAAGATCTAGGTGCCAATGAATAAAACGTTTCCATTAGCTCCAATTCATTCTACAAAACTCGGGATTTAGACAAGAAAACCAATAACGGTCGTCTAAACCCTTTGTCGTGTAAACCTAACTAAATCTAGCAATCAAACAAACAAAAGATGATAATAAATGTGTCAAATTCATTGGCTAACTCATGCATAAAGGTGCACATCACCATCTCTCGACATCACTTTCCCTTTCCCCTTGATTAGAGCTACTTATTTTCTTAGTTTCGTGATTGTCTTCTTGGGTCCTCTTTTCTTGCCCGATTTCCTCATCGAAGGTGCAACTCAGGATGAGCTCACCTTTCAGGTCAAGAATCAGATTAGGAAGTACATATAGCTACATTGTTATCTCCCGCACTAAACAGAGAACAAGAGTTACACGTTTTAGTGACACACCATTCATTTTTATATTAGATTGTAATTAAGTTCTTAGTTCGCCATCAAAATTTCAGAATAATTACAATATTTAAATAGTATACCTCTTTGTTAATGAGTTTATCTCATATTTGATGTTTGTAAAATTATTTAAATTTTGTAATAAAGTTTATAAATTTGATTATTAATATAAAAATTTTGGTCCTAAAAGTTTCCATTTTTATGAGAAATTTGTCACTCCCTCAAAATTTGAAACATCTATTATATAATTTTATTAGTAGTTGAATATATTACTCATTCACTTGAAAACCATTGATTTTTGCAAAAGTACAAATTGGACATGAGCAATATATAAATGAAAGGGATCTATAGACACTCTTATTTGTACACCAGATCTCAAACATCCATATATGGAAGGGATCTATAGATTTCCGTAATGGCAGGATGGGAATGGGGAGCTGTGCAGCCATGATTAAGTGATGGAATGAATTGGGAGTCAAATAAGCGAGTCAACAACTCCGGATTGGAACAAGGAGAAGAAATGCACATTGAATAAGGATGATGCAATGCAAGTTCATGAGGTGGAAGAAAATCTGGGATCAAGTCACAAGAAGTTGTAAGCATCGTTATGTCCTAACCAAGAATAAGGCTAGAAAGATTGGTGTAAAGAGGAAGAATCTCTTCAAAGCGCTACATTTCAGCTTAGCAAAGCGAATCAATTTCAACACGAGGGTAAGACAACAACAGGCGAAGGATGAGGAAGGCGATGAAGAAGACGGCGAATTTAGCTTCAGAAAGGGAAGTAAAAAGAAGAAGAATGGTAAATCAGTTGATGAGATGTGGAGCAGCATTCTTTTCGGCCGAGAATTAAGCAGCACAACAAGTATGAGGGGTACTCTATGCTACATTGCACCATAATATGGGGGATGTGGATTCATAATGGAAAATTTAGACATTTACAGTTTTGGTGTTTTAATCCTCGGGATTGTGTCTGGGAGAAGACCATTACATGTTCTCACGTCGCCAATGAAGCTCACGAGGGCTAATCTGAAAAACTGGTGCAGGCATTTGGCTCATGTGGGAAATGTGCAAGAAGTAATGGATGAAAAACTGAAATAAGATTATTACAAGGAACTATCTAGTTTGCGAATACATTTAGCACTTTCTTGCTTACAAAAAAGTTCCCAAAATGCGACCAAATATTGGCGACATTGTTAAGATCTTGAAAGGGGAGGTGGAACTTAGTCCATTGCCATTTGAGTTTTTGCACTTTCCTCCTCTTTCTAAGTGGTATAGCTGGTCGAGAAGGAGATTGAAGAGCAATCCTGAGTGAGTTCTGTAGGGACTTAGTGTTAATTAATTAACATGATGATAAGTGATGTGTTTCCACAAAGGCTAGCTAGATAGATCAGTTGGTTATTGTGTTTGTTCTATTATGAGGTTTAATTGTTTGGTGTAAATAGATGCATTCTTGTTTAGTTTAACTCAGTTGTAGTTGCAGAAATTCTTGATTCTTTTGTAGGTCTAAGAGCATGTCAAAGCCTATGATCTCCGTAAATACACAGAATTGATTATTATGAGAACCTGACACACAAATGCACTCACACTCGATAACTCTTATTATAAGATTATCGTGTGCAAATACGACCATCAGGAAGATTATACAGTTTGAAATAATGTAAACAAAAATAAGGTAGTATTGCATAAAATATAGCAACAAAGTAAAGGGTCGTCATTCCTTTCTTATTCTTATTAGGGTTTACATTTGAAGAGGCAAGTTATCAATGATAAATGTTGTATTTGACCCGTTGTTCTTCTTCTCTTTTATTGAGAAAGACGCTTGGCTTTAAATGGAATCAACCAGCTAGGTTGTGTTAGTTTAGAAACTTTAATGTTCATTCTTCTTGACTTTTTTGGCTTAGAAGTACGTGTAATTTGTAGAATTACTTTTCCTCAACTTTTCATTAATGTATTTCATTGGGAACACTCTGAAATGCATAATTAAAATTTTAGATCGAATAAAGGGATCTGCAAACTCCCATTAACTTGCACGAATTGATCACCAATTAGCCCTCTGAATTGATACTCAACTCGAAATTTAATTCACAAATAAAAGGTTCTTTGTACACTAACTAACCCGTATGATTAGTCTACAAATGGTATTGATACTTAATTAATCCGCAAAATTAAACAACAGTGAAAATTAATGCTCGCAAGCAATAAACTTGAGAGTCTGAATTTTTTATTGATAATAATGTGTCCAATGGTTCGGCCAAACCATAGGGTAAAATTCGGCCTAAACCCTAATCACAAATAGAAACTGAATTGACTTATGTATGTTTTTAGAAGTTAAAACCATATTTAACTAAAATAGCTAAAATAAAATGAGTATATATGGCTGAAATTTTCTGAACCTAATCTTGAATAAATATTGTTTTATCTAATCTTACCAAATCTAAGTCTAGCCAAATCAAAACTCCTAAATTACAATATTTATAAATTAATTCTACATACAAACACTATATCAGTATAAAAAATACAGTAAAAAAAGAGTATAATGTTAAAATCCTAAAAATACTAAATTAAAAAAAAATAAATGACATTTTTTACCTCTTATCATTTCACTTTCAAATTTCATTGGATTCTTTACATCATTCTTGGTTACACTGGGCTACTTCATGAATACCATCAAGTTTGGCAGTTTTTGTTGAATATTGTTCACTTTTCTAAAAATTCCTTCCACTTCATGAAAAAGTCATCAAACTTTTTTCTGCAAAAAGAAATTTGGACTTTTTATTTTCTTGTAAGACTTTTTTTAAAATTTTGAACGTACAAGTATGTAAATATTATAAACAAAACAATCTTATTCTTTGTAATGCCGTGGGATGAATTCGTTAATGTTCTGTTCTTCTAATACTGTATGCATTGACATTGTGAAAGATTTTATTCTAACAAAAACTTGTAGTATTAAATTGAAGAAATTTCTCAAAGGAAGATTTTATCTAATGTTATTATTCTAATAATCTTCAAATTTTAAAGTTTAAAGTATTCGTTTCCTAATAGTATGTTTTAACCAATGTATTTAGCACACTTATTAGTATTGATTATTAGTTTTAATTAGATTTACATCGCAAGGGGCTTAGATAGCCTTTGTGGGTTTTCTCGTCTAAATCCCTCATTTTGTAGACCTAATGGATGGTACTCCTTCCGTCCCACTCTAAATTGCTTATTTACTTTTTACGGTTTTCAATGAGTATGTTTGATCGTAAATATCTCTAGTTACTTATAATAATATCCTACAAAAAATTAATAGTTAGAAAATAAATGTTAAGACAAATTTAACAATATCTCACACGATATATTTATTATTTGTACATTAATTTATATTTAGGGTCAAAGTTAACAAAAATTGACTCTCAAAAGTAAATATGCAATTTAGAGTGGGACGGAGGTAGTATATCCTTACCAGCATCAAGATCCTATTTAGTGAACTTCATTGTTGATCGCTAGCAAGCACGCCGTAGTAGAAGGCAATTCACAAGAAGGGTAGTAGATATTTAAAGGCCATTCTCAAGGATGGTAGTAGAACGAAAGCCATATGCTTAATCGTGGTAGTAGATGAGAAATGCACAAAGAGAAAGGAGTTGAAGCCTATACCAAGTTGAAGATTGGCACGACCATGTAATACTGCAGGGCCTGTGCCAGCCAAAATTATGGTGTGACAAAGTAAGGGCACGGGTCGTGTGCTATTGCACGCCTGCATCGTTATGCTATCTCGTGTGGCTAAGTAACAGCACGAGCTGTGCCTTTTTGCACGACCCGTACACTTCGAAGATCAAGAATGACGTCCTAGCTGGCAGCCTGCAAGGATCTACTCGGCCTCACCATCAGAAGAAGGAAATGCTCAGCTCCAGCCTTCGGCCCGCACGGATCAGCACAGGTCTCGCGGTTCAGAAGATTAAAACATACTCCTAGCCAGTGGCCGGTAGGGATGTACACGGTTGCGTAGCTCAGAAGACTGAGAGACCACTTCTAGCAGGCAGCCCATGCACTATTGCTTAGGTTGTTTGCTATTGTACAACCTGTGTCGCCGTCCTGCCAAGTGTTTCTCTATCTTTTGGGCCTCTTTAAGGCCCATTTCCTACCTACTATATAAAGAAGCCTACGTCTACTAGGTTTAAAGAGACAAGAGTAGTTAGAAAGAGAAACAATTTCTATTCTCTTACATTCTAAGAGTAGGTAGAGAGAGGAAGGGGATAGGCCTTCTTTTCTATTAATCTTCCTAGTTTTTCCCCATGGAATTGAATCCAGTGGTAAAATTGGGTTCAATGCTTAGGGATGTTTTTATTTGATTGAGGATCTAATTTTTACTCATGATTTGGATATTTTTTGAGATTCTAAGTCTCCCTATCCTTTTATGTTTATGAATATCATGCTTGATTTGTTCTTTACATTCTTGATAAATGCATTTTAGATATCCTATGTTAGCATAGACCTTGGTATATGCTTCATGTATGGTGCTAGGCTTGTTTGTCTCCTTGGGAGTGTCCGCTAGGGTAATAGGGGGAGTGAGAGTTCTCTGCCATATGGGTGTATGCATAAAGGTAGTGAGCACAACTCTAATAACTATACGCTGGTAGACTGGAAGGTTGTACCCCGATATGTGAGGGTATGATAGTTTGTAGCAACTATGGTTGTGTAAATCGACCACTGTCGTTTCATCCCTAGAGTCATCACAGGATGATAATCCTTTATCCTCTGTAGGCCAAGGGAGAAGCGCTCGTAATGAAGGCCTAGCATGTAATTCTTTACTAGAAAAAGTAGCACATAATGTTTGGACTGCTTGACGTACTTTCGTAATTGCGGAGGTGGTGTTGATAGAATAAAATGTTGCAATATTTGTGTGACAGAAAAGGGGAATTTTGACTATTGACCACACTATGTGACATAAATATTGGGATAGGTTTATACGTATTGCATTAGATATAATCTAGGATCAAAGTATTCCACCGATCATGTAACGCAAATGTCCCCAAGTGTAAGCTTAATATAGTTTAATCTTTTGTTGTCATATTTTCTAGTTTATAGATAACCCCCCCCCAACAAAAACATAGTCAATGGTTGCGAAATTAACTATTCTCGACACGCAATCAGAGTGGCACCCAATTGCGAGGTTTACGTAGTTAGCTTTTGAATGTTAGCATCTCTGTAGATGACCCTGGACTTGCCACTAGCTACCATTTGGTAGTTTGAAGTGAATATGGGGGAAACTACCAAATTTTATCTTTGAAATGTGCCCGCGGGTAATTTGGTAAAATGAAAGACCCCGCAGGAATGGATTACCTTCTCACACACGAAATAAGAAAAGTTACTCTTCACCGAGTAACCGGACAAATTCCCATATGCAAGGAAATCATTAAAGGTGCAAAATAACATTGGTTTAAATGTAAGGTCACATGTTCGAACACCCACATTTAGTAGATTCAAAAAATCCTCGACAAGAGGAGCACGGTATACATCTATATCATTACCCAGTTTCGTAGGACCGTGAAACATCACAGAGAACAACACATACTTACTCTTCATTATGAATAAGAACAGAAGGTTGTAGATAACCAATATAACAATCCAAGAACTATGTGTACTACTCATATTACCAAATGGATTCATTCCATCGGTACATAGTCCTAACATCAAATCCTTGGGTTCATAATGTGACATCAAATGCATGTATTTTCCGAATCATTTAATATCTCTTTTGTTACCTTTTTGTGGAATATTGCTAGATTTAGGTATGTTTACATCATAAGGGGTTTAGATAACAATTTTTGGTTTTTGTATATAAATCCTTCATTTTGTAATCTACTTTGAGTCTAATGGATTTTTGGTCCTTATGAGCATCTAGATTTCTTCTTGTGA
>JAUOBV010063382.1:0-13671 GCA_032360425.1 Rubia occidens
GTTTCAAATGTCCTGCATCGTTAAAAGTCACTAATGCAAAGACCAGACTACGAAGTGCGAAGAATGAACTGTCCCGTTCCATTTTACTTAGCAGAATGATGTTCCATCTGATGAACCACACCTATATGAGACATGTATTCCTTTCCATGATCAACGTCCCACGCAGGCACGAGGCTACGGGCCGTGCCCTGACCGACAGTTCGCGCAAGTACGAAGGGGACTTGGCTAGCACAGACCGTCCCAGAAGCCACCCCCAGTGCCGTTTGCAGCTTCTGGGGTTTTTTTAAACCTATTTTTGGGCCTTTTTGAGGCTCAATTACCTACTACTATATATATGACCCTTGCCTACTAGGGTTTAAATTTATGCCCACTTTTCATATCTAAGAGTTGGTTGGAGAGAGAAAATAATTTTCCTTCTTTCTAGCTTATTTTTCTTTCTTCTCTTTATGTTGGCTTGTTATTAATGTTTGTGAATTGCATGATTGTCACACTTAGTTAGAACACACCAAAGTCTACTTTCATTGTGCCTCAATATTGGTACCCCCGATGAGAGAAACCTATATGCACTTGGGGTAACGATGGGTCCGGATCCACGTGGTTGTGTGCACATAGGTTGTCATTGTTAATGTTACAATCGACCATGCACTAGTAAGCCAACGGGTTAGTTAACGGGATCTCGGGTCTATATTTATAGAGTAGCAAACTAGGGTTAACTTTGCAACCCTAATGCCATCGATAAGGTTCTTCACCCCCTTTCCTTAGTAGGCCTAAGGAGAAGGAATTCATGGTGTTGTGCCTGGGATATAATCACACAGGGGATATTCAGATCTGCAGGGTAAGCAAGACCGTTGTTGCACTCTTCTAATTATGGAGGTCATGCCGATGGAAGATTACGTGTGCAACCTACATGACATGTATGGAGAAGTTTTGATTATAGACCACACCCCATGTCATAAACACTAGAATAGGATTAAAGTTGTATGTGATGAAATCGATGATTGAAATGTCATTAATCATGTTATGCAAATATTCCCCGAGTGCTAGTTTATATAGTTTATTATTGTGATCATTTTCATTCTAGTATTTTTAGTTATGTGATGAAATCAATGATCTAAATGTCATTAATCATGTTACGTAAATAATTCTCGAGTGATAGTTTATAAGTTTATTCTTGTGATCATTTGCATTCTAGTAGTTTTAGTTATAAAAACCCCCAATGCTTGTTTTACCGACACTAATTGTTCCTGAAACGTGGTCGAATTGATGACCTGATGAAATTTATGTATAGTTAAATTAATATATTCCTAACATCTCTCTGGAAGATCTCGGTGCTTTCCACCATCTAAGATTCTTGGTAGTGTAGTAGTAGGAATGGGAGAAATAGTATTAATTTATATCTTTGATCCCTAACGGTCCTCCTCTTGGTTTTTAGTTGGTGGATCCCATGTGGTTCGTCGATTAATTTAACCATGCTGGGAGGGGGTGGTTCAAATTTTGGCTCCGTTGCCAGGATGTCAGTTTAAAGGAATAGTAGTTAACTTGTATAGCGTGTTAGTAAAGTAGTTAGTGTTGTTTTTGTTTTTGCTTTTTGTTTTTGTTGATTTTTGTTGTTTTGAATTCTTGTTGGTATCCAGTTACTTCTAACCCTCTTGGTAGGGTTGTTTTTAGTGGACTACTGCTTTATTCCTGATTTATGGTACCCCATTCTGCGAACTTGGGAGTTTACATTATCCAAAGGAATACACGGGTTGTAGGCGATGAATGAAGAGGAGATATAGGCCAGAAGTTCCACAAGAACCAATTTTGGAAGTTGTAGAGAGCGAAGAAATGACAGATAATAACCACACTTTGAGGGAGTTGATGGCTCTGAATTTGGAAAATCAACCCCTTTGCATCATTTTCCCACCCTTGCCACCCAATGTGAAATGTGAACTTAAGAGCAGTATGATCCATTGCTTACCAACATTCTGGGAAATGGCCGAAAAATATCCAAAGAACCATCTTTCATAATTGTACCTAGTTTTTACCTACATGAAGCCAGTGGGAGTCTCGGAGGAAGACTACAATTTTAGGGCATTTCCTTTCTCACTTAGGGATTCAGCTAAAAATCTGTTAAACTACTTCCCGCTCGGTAACATCAGCTCTTGGATGGATATAAAGCACATATTTCTTGAGAAATATCTTCCCAGCTTCAAAGATCGTGGGGTTGAAGAAAAATATTTCCAATATCTCTCAGTTCCTTAACGAGTATTGGGAACAGTTCAAGAGCTTATTAGCGAGCTGTCCATATCACCCAGTCAAGGAGAGAGACATAGTTTACTATTTTTTGAGGCATTGTGTGATGATGACATGTGTATGGTGAATGCCTCTTGTCATGGTTCAATCAACAACAAGATCCGAAGGGAGGCAATAACACTCTTCGATGAAATGGTGAATGGTACATGGAAGTTTAGTATAAAATCTAGGGTGAATCCCGTGGAAGAAACGTCTCAATCCCCTAAGTTAGTAGAACAATTCAAAACTCTTTCTTCTATGATGAAAGAGTTCATGAAAAGCGGATTTCAACAAGGAAAAGTATCCAGCATTTGCAGCCTTGATCATCACACATATATTTGCCCTCAAGTGGTGGAAGATGTGGAGGAAGTTAAGGTGTTGGATTTTAAAAATGATAGAAATATGCCATAGTTTGGTTGGGGACAACAACAAGGGTTCCAAGGGAACCAAGGTATTGAAAGGCAAGATCCTAATGCAAACATCTTCAACCCGAGGAGAACCAGGTGCAAGGGTACAAACGAGGCAGAAATGCTCAACCTTAACCCTAACCGAGGGGAGAAGGGCCTTCCAATAACATTGCCTCACTCTACAATTCTGATCTAGAAGAGATCCTTTATGAAATCTCCAATTGGCTAAAAATAATAATTTCTTCGTGGAACGCACAAGACGTGAGATTGACAACCTCGGGACTAGGGAAATTTTAAGCATTAAGAATCCTGAGATTCAAGTAGGATAACTTTTACCTAGGTGAGCTTCCTAGAAGCCAAAGAGTCCATCAAGCTTCCTTGCCAACCAGAGATCAATCTAAGT
This sequence comes from Rubia occidens, assembly GCA_032360425.1. Classification (NCBI taxonomy): domain Eukaryota; kingdom Viridiplantae; phylum Streptophyta; class Magnoliopsida; order Gentianales; family Rubiaceae; genus Rubia; species Rubia occidens. Next base: position 3,085 of record JAUOBV010063382.1, read on the forward strand.
AATGTGAGTGCTTTGAAGCTAAGAAGAAGGAAGGAGGTGCGCGAGCCCGAGAAGGAAATTTTACAAGAAGAAAACTTGATTGTGGAGAGTGACAAAACTAACTTATAGGAGCAAGAATTTATTGTGGAGGAACCTGTCACGGAAATTCCAACACCCGAGGCAATGGTGAATCTCCCTCCACCTTTTCCTAGTTCACTTAGGGAACGGCCGAAGGTGGCCACCAATGATGAGCACATCCGTAAAATATTTGAGAAAGTTGAGGCTAGCATTTAACTCCTGGACTTAACTGACCATGTGCCTTCATAAGCTAAATTCCTTAAAGTTGCATGCACTAAAAAGAGGAATAAACCACTTAGAAAGGTAGGAAAATTGAAAGTAGGGGGAGTTGATACTCTAAGTCATAGATTTTTTTCTAAAAAATGTGATGACCCGGTATGTTTTCAATTCCTATTTCTTTAAGTGGTAAATCGGTGAAAAGTGCTTTGATAAATCTAGGAGCCTCTATTAACGTCATCCCTTCTTGCATTTGTAAGAACCTATTAATAGGTGAACTTAAAGAAACTAGGGTAATTGTCCAAATGACCGATCACTCTCAAGCTAGTCATCAAGGTCTAGTGACAGATGTGATAGTCTGAGTGGAAATTTTAGTGTTTCAACGGACTTCCATGTCCTTGATGTAGCACATGATGGTGGTGCACCCTCAATTTTATTGGGGAGACATTTTCTCAAAACATTAAGGACTAAGATTGATGTTTATTTGGTAACACTAACCTTAGAGAATGCCATGGATAGGGTAGGTTTTGTGACATTTTAAAATCTAAGAATGATTCACCTAATGCCTCTCTTGTATGTAAAGGCATAACGTTATGTAAAAAACTTTCTCAAGATGATGACTCTTGCATGTAAGATAACGATGAGTTCCTTGTAGAAGCTCTTTATGGAAGTGATGAAGTTACCCTTAGGTGATGAGATCTTTGATGACTATGAAACAGATAAGATAACTCCTACCTTGCACTTCAATTAATGATCATTTCGATCAAACTTGTGCTTTGCATGAAGTTAGTGATGGTTTATCTATCTTGGATTGCTTTTCTCTGCTCACTAACATTTAGCGGTTAGTGAAGAGTGTCGAGGAAGGTAAAAAATCTCGACCACCTCCTAAACAAAAGAATGTGGATAAGGACTCGACATGGCTAGAAATTGATACTTTATCTTCTTAGCAAACAAATTGCTTAAAGGTAAGGATGACACCTTATGGAGATCCCTACACAAGGATGTCATTGTGGGTGGAGTTGTCGATGGAAAATCCAAACACCCAATGGTAGGTTCCTTCCATTGAAATGAATGAAAAAGAAATAATTTGTGATGACGAAAATAGAAATACTTGGTTTTTATTGCTTTGCACTTGATATGTTTTTTGTATATATATTTTGCATGTTTTAGTTTAGACAGAGGATCTTGGGATGAAACTCTTGTTGGTTGATAAGATTTTAGTCCAAATCTCGTGCTTATTGGTGTAAGAAATTGGATTTCTTAAGTGACAAATTTTCTCCAGAAAAATGAAGGAAGAAGGGAAAATGACACTATGCACAAGAGGAGCCTCGAGTTAATCACCTAGCACGGTCAATGCCAATGCTCAGCACGGATCGTGCCACGAAACACAAGCCATGTAAGCATGAATCTAACCGTGTCAGCATGACCCATGCTAAGACACACACCATGTGTCTGCAAGAAGTTTTCCTCATGCCAGGCCTCATGTGTTGTGGGTTTTTTGGGGCCAAAAATTCAGATTTGTAAAAATTTGAATTTTATGCAGAAGCATGAAAGTGTTTTCCCTTTAATTCAGCAAAGCCTTTGTTACCTACAAATTTTTGTATAAATAGTACATCAAAACCTTCAACATGCATAAATATATTGGTACTTTTATCCCTTTCAGTCTCTGATTTTGAAAATACCATCCTTATCTCATTTGTACCTCCTTTAAAATCACCTTCTTTGCTGAAAACAATTATCTATATTACATTACTTCACCCATAGGATTCATTTAGCTCATTATAATCTCTCAAAAACACACACTCTCACTTCTCCTTGGTGAAACTCAAAAAATTGATCCCATTTTCTAAAAAAATATCATATTTGCTTATTCTTGTGTGGATTCTTCACCTCTTAGCTTGAAATTATGGGCAATCCTTTAAAACTTATGTTTACTTTCTTTATCTAGAATGATGGTGAAGTGATAGGGAGTTTCATACTTGAAAAATATGTTGAAGTGATTTTGAAAAAAAATTGGGTTATTTGAATGAGTTTGTTTTGAACTAAGTGGGGGGAGCATTGTAGTTATTCTTTGATGATATAATATTTAATTTCTGTGGTGTTTTAGAAGGGATGATTCTTGACTACATGATTTTCTTGATGGAATACTAGGATCATTCATGGCTTGGTTATTTAGGGGGAATGCTTCTTGGTTGAATAACCTTTATTTAAGATAGCATAATTTGAAATGTTGTGGCTATTTAGGAAGAAGTGTTATTTTGAAATGAGTCTTCATACATGCCTTTGTTTATCTTTGCATTACCACATTTTTGTTGTTATGAATAGGATGGCTCCAAAAAGGAATAGGTAGGAGAAAGGAACAACTTCCTGGAGTGACAAAGGGAAGAGACCAGCCAAGGTTGGGAAATAAGATCCGGCAACTTCCCTTCCTCCAAACCTCACTTTCATCATTGATGAGTTTATGGGATTGACCACTATTACCTGGAGTGAAGCTAAGAGATGGAAGTACTTAAACCTAAAAGTGAACCACATTGGAGACGAACTTTTCTTGCAAGGAGACCGTGGGAGCTCAAGTTCTACTTGAGCCCATCACGTATTTGCTAAGCTGAATAAGCCTAGAGGGTTTCTTAGACAAGAATTCTAAGACATACATACGGTGGACTTTGGATCCTTGGAGCAATCAAAGGACAGTGAGGGGAGGAGAAACATCGATTTCCACTTGGATGATAAGGAGTACACTATGTCACATCAGGACAATGCCTAAGCATTAGGGTGGAAGCAAAAGAAGGATATTTTGAGGACACACCTACCAACAAGTCCTTCCATTTGCATTGAAATATTTTCAAAGAATCCTTTCGGGAATGGAGAAGAAGCATCTTTGCAAAAGCACCGCTATTATCCATCTTGTGCTACGATATGTTCAACAATTTTTGTCCAATGGAGTATTTTGTTAAGGTGAGATTTCATAGGGCCAATTCAGATGTCCAAGTTCTTTGGGCAATAACTGCGGAGGGCAATTTTTACTCCAGTATGGTCTTGGTTTTTGTGGATGAATGCATTGTAATGGGAAATAAGAAAGGTGGCAAGATTCCTATGGGAGGCATGGTTTGAATTTTAGCTCAATACTTGGTCCCTTCAGTTCTCACTCTGTTTGCAGTGGAGAATTTGGGTCGTTTAGGGACACATTACTTGATAGAAAAGATGGAAAATGGGTATGGTGGCTAGCGCGACTTTAGAATATCACTTTGTATGGTTATATGGTGGCTCCTTTGTGTACAATTTTATAATTCCCCCCAAGCGAGAGCGTACAACCATTTACCAGGATATGGTGTTGGAGTTCCTATTCATAGCCCATAATCCAAGGTTTGAAAAGGATTACTATCAAATCCTATCAAACCTAAATATAACCATCGAGGATGACGACAGTGAGACCTCATTTAGGGTTCCTATTAGCCGTACTCAAATACTCGCAGATATCCTCGACTGATTCCGCATCTTTGGGGAAAAGTATACAAGCTCTACCCGAGTTATGCATGCCATTGATCATGCGGTGGGTGGAATGAGCATACAATTGTAAGAATTTGGGAGTAGGCTAAGTTCCATGGAGGGCACCATGCATGCTAGGGAGTCTAGGTTGGATTCCATTGAGCAGGAAATGAATGAGGAGCTTGACATTATAGATAAGAGATCGGATGTTCAGGAAGAAGCCATCAAACAATTGATCCAGAGATTCCACATCTTAAGGCTCAATGGTTTTGGGGATTTCATTCCTATTGAGAGGTAAGAAAGAGGATAGAAGAAGGAGGCATGAGATACAACACTTAAGAAAGGACCCTTCAGGGTCACATGAATGAGTTCCACTACTTTTCTCTTACCCACTCATGATCTTTATCATGTCATTGCATTGGGGATAATTCAGAGCTCAAGTGTGGATGAGGGAGTAGTGAAGCACTTAGGATTTTTCATATCGGGATTATTTTGTGTGTTGGGGTTGCTTTGTTTTATGTTTTTGGTGTTATCTTTAATTTCAGGAAGTTTGGTAGAATTTTTGGTTGTGTGATCCTTAGGTGGTTATCACTAGGTTTTTATTAGGGGTTTTTTGGAACTTTTGGTGGTGTATTTTTTCTTTTTCACTATCTTTTTATGGTATGAATCCCAAATCTGGAGCATTTTGTGCTACAAATTTTTTTTGAAATATTTGAAAATTTTTAAGAAAAATATATACCTGGCCAAGTTGGAAACCCGAAAGGGCAACTTAGGCAAAGATGGAAAGAAAGCCCAGGGTCGAATGGCCTAGGTAAAAATGAGAGGCTATGCCTGGCTAGGTAGGAAAACCTAGGAAAAAATGAGAGGCCATGTGGAGAAAGGTAATATGGCGAGCTCAATACGTGTGAATGCTAGGATGAAAACCCAAAAGGGCTCCTGGGCCAAATGAGAGAAATTGAGAGAAAATGGGAACTAAGTTGAGGATCTTTCGGCATTATCCTTTGTTGTATCCAAGTTGAGAATATTGAGTTATCCTTGGTTACAACATAGTTGAGGATCTTTTGGATTTTCCTTTGTGGTTTTTTCAGCAATGATTCTTGGATTTCTATTGGTGGACTATTCGGTGAAGTAAGCTGTTTCAACACTTATCATTTGTGCTTACCTTTTTCTTCACAATATTTTGGGTGCTTAGGTTACTATGGTATCTTCGGGGACTGTGAGAGTTGTGATATTATTACTTCTTTCGGGGAACTAGGGTAGCTTGGGAAAAAGTTGGATATATTACCTAACTTGTCTTTTCATACTACATTTTTCTTAGATCTTTTCTCATTTTTGTTTACTTAAGGACGAGCAAATGTTTAAGTGTGTGTGGGGGAGAGGGTGATGTTCATCTTTCTGTATGGGTAAGCCGATGCAATTGAGAAATTTATTATCATCTTTTGAATTGTTGATTGCTAGTTTTAGTTTGGTTTGCACGACAAGGGGGTTTAGACAGCAAATTTTGGTTTATTTATCCCAATTTTTAGTTTTCTAAACTTAATTGAATCTAATGGATACTTTTTATTCACGGGAACCTAGATCATTTGAAAGCCATTCGCTAAAATGGCAGAAGATATCGAAGGCCAGCAAGGATTGTAGTAGATTGAAGGCCACAGACTCCAAAGCATGGCAGTAGATGGAATTCATCCCGGAAAAAGTAGTTTCTAAGTTCAAGAAGGCCAAAACTGAAGTGGATGAAGTGTTTTCAGAGATTGCATGGAGTTCAACAAACAATCTGAGAAGAACAGTTGGATTCATCTTCTTGAGTGCTATAAAATTGACTACAAGAAGTCTCAAACCGGATTAGTTGTTCATCCGTAGTGGAGCAAACAAGTCAGTCGATCGGACCATCAAAGGCTTGCACAAGGCCGGCCCAACTAGCACAAAGAGAGCCTAGCACGGCCCATGCTAGGACTCAACACGGACCATGCTAAGAAACCCAAGTCGTTCCAGAAGCTTCCATTATTGACCTTGCCAACCCTCGATGCCAATGCCCATGTATTCGTTCAACTCCAAAAATTAAGCTAAGTATATTTGCGAATCATACTGTTTAACATGGTACGCGTTATTAGAAGTTATTAATGCCAAGACCAGCTCACGTGGTGAAAAGAACGACACAGCCCATGCTATTTTACTGAGGAAAATGAGGTTCTCGTCGGTGAGCCATGCTAATACAAGGCATACAATTTGTGCCATGTACGACGTCCCATGCCAACATGCCATGCCATGACTGACGGTCCGTGCCAACACGAAGGGAGTAAGTAATTAACTTTGGGATCATATTTGTGTTCACGTATTAATGTCTATTTTGCGAGATTTCCTAGATTAACCTATTTCTATGTGATTTTTGATATTTTGTTAGCTTGTTTTTAATGATTGTGAATTGCAGGATTCTCACACATAGTTAGCACACACCAAAGTCTACTTTCATGTTTCCGTAATATTGATACCCCTCGGGAAAGGAAACCTGGATGCTCTTAGGGTAACTATAGGTTCGGATCCATATGAGTCTGCACACGTAGGTTGCCTATATTAACGTTACGATTGACCATTCACTAGTAAGATGATGAGTTGGTCTGAAGGATACTGGGTAGAGATAGATAGAGTAGAAAAATAGGGTTAGATTTGCAACACTAAATTCATCAATACGGTGCTTCACCCCCTTTGCCTTTGTAGCGCTCGAGACATAATCGCAAAGGGGAGATTCAGATCTTCACGACAGGCATGGCCATCATTGCACTTCCGTAATTATGGAGGCGGTGTCGATGGAAGATTACATGGGCACCCAACGTCATAGGTATGGGGAAGTGTTGATCATCGACCACACCAAGTGTCATAAACACTAGAAAAGGCTGGAAGTTGTATGTGAAGAAATCGATGATCAAAATGACATAAATCATGTTACGCAAATATTCCCCAAGTGCTATTTTATAAAGTTTATTCTTGTGTTCATTTGCATGCTAGTAGTTTTAGTTATAAAAAACCCTGAATTCTTGTTTTACCAACATTAATTGTTCTCAACACATGGCCGGATTAATAACCCAATCACAGTTGTGTATAGTTAATTATTGGATTTCTACTATCTCTATAGATGACCCCAGTTCTTACTAATATCCACCATTATTGGTAGGGTAGTGGTAGGAATGAGAGAAATAATACAAATATTTATCTTTGATCCCTAATAGCCCTCCTGTAGGTTATTAGTTGGTGGATCTCCTATGGTTCGTTGACTATTTAGCGACGCAGGGATGTGACGGGTCACTGGCACGGGCCGCAAGCTATGGCACAACCCATGTTGGCTCGCGATAGCATGGCCTTCCCCCTCTGGGATAGGCATTTTGGCTCGTGTTGGGATGGCCTTCCCAGTCTGGCAAGGGTCGCCGGTTGGTGCCCTATTTTGAAATTGTAATTGCTCACCCATGTCGTTTGGTGTGGTCGGTCAGCGGGTAACATTTTTTTCTCAGTTAAATGACGTGGGCTGTGTAATTTTTCACACCCTGTGGGCTGTTCTTTGCATTTGGAACTCAAAAAATGTGGATTGTGTTAAACGACGTAGTTCGCATCCATACCTAGTTGTTAGATAAAATTGCGAGACACGAGCCGACAAGTGTGACATGGTCCTTGCCAAGGGGTTATGACACAACTTTTGTAGGGTGGCTCAAGCCGTGCTAGCCACCCCTAGCACGAGTTGCGCTTGGTATCTTAGCCTTGTGCCAGTTGTTTGTGGCAGTCCGTCGGCCAGTTGACATCTCCTTCCTTTTTCGGACTTTTTGAACTTTGACTCCTCCTTTTCCGGCTCAATTCCATCTACTACCACACATTTTTGTCTGTGGCCTTTTATCTACTACCATCCTTGCTAATAACCTTCAATATCTTCCGCCATTCTTGAGAATGACCTTCAAATATCTTTTACCACCCTCGCGGATGGCCTTCTATGGATTGATGTAAAAATACTCACGAGCAACCTAAAATGTAGGTTCTTGGGAAGACAAAGTGTTAACTACATTCAATCAAGTCTACAAAACTCGGGATTTAGACCAGAAAACCAATAATGGTCATCTAAACCCTTTGTCATATAAATATAACTAAAACTAGAAATAAACCAAACAAAACTTGATGATAAATGTGCTAAACGTATTGGTTAAAGCATACATAAAGGTTCACATCAAATTTTGGCACCGTTGCCGATGATGTTAATCCAAAGGTCTTGTTGTTAACTTGCATAGCTTGTTAGTTGAATCGTTAGAGTTGTTCCTTTGCTTATTATTTTCCAGAATAGATATGGCTTGAGTTCTTGGTCCAAACTGAGAACCCTTGCACTACGATTCCGAACTTTGTTGTTTTCTTTGTTTTCATTAACAAAAAGTAAAAAAAAAATAGAAGATGTTGGGAGAGGGGATGCAGTATATGAGACTCTGTAGGGTGTGTTCATATGATCATCCTATAAAGACTTGTTCTTGGTTAAGTGATTATGGAAGAGAGATCGAGCTGGATGTATTACAAGATCAACGGGAATGAGCAAGGTGACCATACCATGAATTACCCGGTTCGGTCTTGGGACACACCCACTAATATGCTTCTGAAGAAATACTTGGGGCTTTGAAAATTTTTGGTAGAGCTAGTGACCTACTCCAAAAATAAGAGTATTTTGTTGCATCAGAGATTTTGGTATTCAACTCTCCTCGAATGTTGAGAAATTTGGGAGGTAAGTAAGCGATTTAATAGGGAAGGTCAGCCCCCTCATTTGGGTGAGGAAGCTCCATCACCCCCTCATTTGGATTAGCTAAGGAATGAGCAAGGAAAGGAGCACAACAAGGAATCATTCAGAATTCTCAACCATTGTTAGGTTAGTACTTATAATCTTGACACTATTAATCTTATACCTGGATGTAAAAAAATTGTAAAAAAATTATGTGATTCGAGACATGAATTTAGGATTAAAATGGTAGATCAATCTAGTAATCAACTCCCCTATCTCATGTAAATTAACCTTCCTCCTAAGTGTAAAAATCCTGGCATGTTTGTTATTCCTTGCACAATTCAAGAGACTTTGATTAAAGATTCTATGGTGGATTTAGGGACATGCCACCATTATAGGCTGGTTTTTATACATTACAGGCTGGTTTTATACATTACTTTGATTAAAGATGTGATGGTTCATGTGAATAGACATACATTACAGGCTGGTTTTTATATTAGACATGTTGAAAGAAAATGATACCACCTCTATATTATTTGGGAGACCCTTCTTGAAAACCGCTAAGGCTAAATTTGATGTACATACAGTGAGATTAAATTTATAGTGAGGTAAATGAATTATAGAATTTAAAATGTATGAGAGTGTAAATTACATTGTTGATGAATTCCCTCATTTCTTAATTGATGGTCTTGATGATACTGTACAAGAGGCATTTATTTTTTCCATGGATGAGCCTTATATTATAATCCTTTGAATGATGTTCACTTTGACCTAAGGAATGCTAGATTAGTGAAGAATGTGGGGGAGGGGGATCCACTAATTGAGAACGACATAGAGGCCCTACCCAAGAACCTAGATGAATTAGTGATGCCTAAGACTAAGCCTTCAATAGAGAAACCACCCATAGGAAAACTTAAGCATTTACCCGAAGCCTTGAAGTATGCTTTCTTAGGCGAGGGTGAGACATTATCAGTGATCATTTCTAGTAAGCTTACTAGGTACCAAGAGGATAGGTTGATCAGGGTACTTAGGAAATTTAAGGAAGGCATATGTTGGACTTTAGCCAACATCAAAAGTATAAGTCCCTCAACTTTTATACATAGTATATTATAGGAATAGAATGGAAAACCCATACGCCAACCTCAAAGGCGATTGAAACCGCTAATGATGGAAGTAGTTAAAGGTGAGGTTTTTGAGCTAATTAAGGCAGGGGTGATATATCCTATTTCCAATAGTAAGTGGGTTAGTCCCACTCAAGTTGTGCCAAAAATAGGGTTATTGTGGCACAGACCAAGGACGGGGAGTTGCTTCCCACTCATATTCAAAATGGGTGGCGAGTTTGTATTGATTATCGTCGCTTCAATGCAGTAACTCGCAAGGACATTTTCCTTTACCTTTCACCAACCAAATTTTTGAGAGATTAGTCGATCACTCTTACTATTTCTTCGTTGATGGCTATTCGAGATATTTTCAAATAGCCATAAATCATAAGAACCAAGAGAAAACTACTTTCACATGCCTCTTTGGCACACTGTCTGTAGGCGTCTGCCTTTTGGTCTTTGCAATGTGCCAGGTACATTTTTGAGATGCATGGATATCATATTCCTGTAGTTTATGGAGTGTTTCTTTGAAGGCTTTTTGGTTAATTTCACCATTCATGGAGATTTCTTTGACTCTTGTTTAAACCATCTATTAATCATGTTAGAAAGGTGTATCGGAACCAACCTCATTTTAAACTCCGAGAAATTTCACATTATGGTAGAAAAGGAAATTTTTCTAGGTCATGTGGTGTTGGCTAAAGGTCTAGAGATGGATAAGGCTAAAGTAGACATAATGAAATCCCTACCTTACCACACTTGTGTGAGAGAAATTAGGCCATTCTTAGGTCATGCCTGATTTCACCGGCTTTTCTTTAAGGATTTATCTAAGATCTTGATAAGAGGTCAAAAACATCATTTATTGTATTTTTCTTATTTTAATATTTTTAGGAGTTTAACACTATACTCTTTTTTCCCATTGGGTTTTTTTAATGAGGTAGTGTGATTATTTTAGTTTATTTTTATTTTTATTAATGAAGCCATAAACTCGGT
>JAUOBV010063485.1:0-13671 GCA_032360425.1 Rubia occidens
CAATGCACCGCCAAGATCTTAATGGTTTAAGAACCAAAAAGCAAGGCTCTATATCAATGCCTCGCCAAGATTTTAATGGTTTAAGAACCAAAAATGATAGCTTCATATAAGATAACCTCATACATCATAGCTTCATCAACGATTATTTACTACTCAGGTTATGAACACATTACATGCATTATTGTGAATGTTTTCTATATGTCCCACCAAGTTCGACAATTTTAAAGACAATGCCACTGACTGCATATAATTACTACTAAAGGCTCTCGTATTTTTTCACCAACACTCTATTTACAACAATCCAAAATTTTCAAAAATAGAGACATAGCACACCATATTCAACACATTAAAATTCAGCACAACATTCAACACACAATATAGGCCAACAATTAATATTAAGCACACAATATACAGCTCCATGAATTCTAAAATAGAAAATGCCCAAAATGATACCCGCTTTTAGGTGAAATTCACAGTTTGGTACCCAGGTTTATAAATTGTTCTGAAAATATACCCACTTTTTCATTAATGTCTCGAAAAGGTACTTTTTAGGTTAAAATAGGTATCGTTTTAGCACAATTTTGATCCAAATTAGTACCTATTTTTTGCTAAAAGGTGCCCTTTTGAGACATAAATGAAAAAGTGGGTACCTTTATTGAACAAATTCAAAATTTGAGTACCAAATTGTGAATTTTGATTAAATGTAGGTACCATTTTAAACAATCTCTCAATTCTAAAATAAGCAAAATGTTTAAGACAATCCAAAATTAAAACGGTCCATAATTTATCATGGTCCATAGTTTAATAAGTCCATAATCCAAAAGCATAAGCATTACCCCTCAATCTTATGTTACCCTTGCACATAGGCCTTTGGATTAACATTATCCAAATCAGAGGCATAGCCAGCATTTTCATCATCCAAATCATCTAGGACCTACATTTAGGAAAAAAAAGTTTCAGTTAAAGAACAAACTATTAAAAAGAAAACAACTTACAAATTGAAAAGTACACAAATTAAAGAATGATACAACCTGATTTGGCTTCCTCAACCCGTCTCACTTTTGGGCAAACCCATCCATCGGGCTTCATGGCAGAAGCATCACATATGATATAACAAATATTCCTCCTAAACCTCTCCCCTTTCAGCCAATTTTTAGGAAAATAACAAGAACCAAGGTGATGAACCCCAAATCGTCGCCGCCTTATCCGCTACTCCTTTAGCCAAAATCTGTAAGACAAAGCCTCCAGAGTTGTCCGGCGGGGAAGAGTCTCCGATGATAAAGTTAGAAAGTGTATTTTGATTAGGAATGAATAGTTGAGTATACAGTGTTACCTCTCTCCTTTATATAGGTTGTTTGATAGGCCAACTGTTTTGTTTGCTTGTGATGCAAGTACTAGAGATTTTCCTTGGGCCGTCCCAATTGTTGTTACCGAAAGGATATTACTTTGAGGGTAAACTAAGGGAACCTGGGCCAGCTTGGCTAGGCACTCATGCCCAACATAAATGACGCATTATCAATAATCCCCTATAAAGTTGAGGGTTCGACTCTCAAATTCATCCTAGGTTTTTTGGGTTTGACCTCCATGTCTCCTCTAATATTTTGTTGATTAGACCCTTGATACGGTTCCTCCAAACTCATCGTTGGATGCAGGATATGACTGAGCCCCTTGAGGGTTTGATGGTTTTGAACCATGGGGGATTTGGGATTCTTTGAGTCGACCTTGGGTCCGACCTTTGATTTGATTCATTCGTTGAGGGTTTGACCCTCAACTTTCTAATTTTGACTAAGGCCCAAGTGTCATGAGTCTGCTTTCAAGTACGTCTATTTGTACTGGGCCATGAGCCTCGATGGTAAAGAACAGGTGGCCTCGATCTCGTATTTATGAGAGGGCTTCGACAAGAAAAGTGGAAAGGACGTGAGGGGTGTGATGCTCACTCACACCTCCGAGCGCATGATGTCCACACTGGATTCCACGTACGCCACTTTTCTTATTATTGCTGGGAATATTCCACCCTCGCGGCCCATTATCCAATGTTCTTACTTAATTTTTGTCAGTCCGAGGCAATCATTACTCTCATTTTCTTCTATATAAGCCAACTCTGAGGGTCTTTATTTACTTTCACCCAAATCTTTCAAAGCTCTGTGTTTTTCCCCTTTACTTGGCCTTTTTATTTTACACTTACAAAATGTCGCAAACGCCTTCGGGGGGAGGGGAAATTCAAGAATATTTTTTGGTCATTTCTTCCACTGGGAAAGTGGAAAGTTACCGTCTTCAAAGTTTCGCTGATGTTCCTTCACTGGCCGCCGGTTTGAGTTCGTCCAGCAAAGGGGATGTGGAGACATCAGCCACTTGTCCGGTGCCGCTGAAGGGTTAATGCAGGAAGTGGTTCTCTTCGAAGGAGAGGATTTTGAGGGAAGTGGTTATTCAAAGGGATAAGGAGGATAGGTTTTTTTAAATTATTTTAGAGGATATTTTAACCCCAGTAATGGAGAGCCCTCGACCAATTCTGGTAAAACTCTCCAACCTACAGTCCGCCCTTCCGTCTGCGGTTAGGGTTCCCGCGGATCTAAAATTGGAGGTCCTTCTAGATGACAAACCCCCCCCCCCCAAAAAAAGCCCTCGACTCGGCAGGTGTGTAGTTTATGAGTGTCACTTTAGGTTCAGGCTTTGCTTTCCCCTTCCCCCTGTCCTCTCTCTGCTTATTGTGGAACACTAACTTAATTTAGCCCAACTACATTCGAACATCATACTTTATGTTATGGCGTTCATGACCCAATGCCATAACCTTGAAATCACCCCTACCTATGACTTTTTAGGTCCCTTTATTACCAGTCTTGAACTAAAGACGTGGTGCATAGGGATACAGAGATTAGGGGCATTCTCATCCTCAGCAATAGGTTTCCAACCACCCCATTTAGATCTCCTCAAACTGTCGGGACTGGCATAAACCATCAGTTTTCACATTCGATGGTGAACCTGAATGCTACTATGTCCCAAGGTGAAATTCGAAGCCGAAGTTTGAGAATGCTGCCAATTACTCCGTTCTAAAGTGTGTGGTCGCGGATAAGGAAAAGTTTATGGGTGAGTCCCCAAATGTTGTGTCTATCTACGGAAGAATGTATCCGGTTACACATAGTCGTCGGAGGTGTACAACAAGTGGGTCTATAGTTGGGACCCAATTATGATTAAGCCTCCTCCCTTACCGACTCTTCGAGGGCCTCCTCCCATGCCGACTCTTCCCGTAGATGGACACAACATCTTGGGAATCACCCAACAACTTTCCCTTATCCATGAACAAAAATAAGAAGAGAAAGAATAAAAAGAGCGAGAGTAGTAATCCCAACAGGGAGAAAATGAAAGCCCCTTCGACTTCAGGGGAAGGGGCTCATAAAAAGGCAAAAAGGTCAAATGGCGGTGGTTCTTCGAAGCCCCTGGAACCCAATCCGGAGGTTGAGCCCATGGTGGTCAAAGACCAGGGGGTTACTAAGGTTGTAGAGGCCTCTTCGAATGGTTTCCCCCATTGCATGAAGGTGTTTTCGACACCTTAGTATTTTTTAATTTATCTTTGCTATTTTTGCATTTCTTTTACTAAATCTTCTTTGTTTTTTTTTTGTTTTGTTTCAGTGGGCTTCTACAAAGAATTTGTTGAGATAGATTCAGAGGAGGAAGCGGCTATTTACAATAGCTCATCGATAGTCCACCCCGGTGTTCCAAAATCCTAACTAGGCCGAGGGACATGCGCTTAGCATCAAGAGGGGACATGAGGGTCCTTCGACCCGTAGTCCCTCTTCCCGGAGATAGAAAATAAATGATGGGGCTCACAGTGAGTCCCACACTGACTATAGGGTCAAACTCAGTCTAGAGGAGGGTAGCCTCATTCCCTTGGGCTTGGTTGAGCCCTCAAACGTCAAATTCTTAGGGGTAGCGGACACTGTGGGTTCTCTCGACTCTGTTCTTCAGGATTTATTGGCAAATGCGACCCAAGACAAGGTGGCCACGACCAAGGAAGGAGCACTCAAGGCTGAAGAGAGTGGGCTTCAGGAGAAGCTGAAGAAGGCCACCTCCGACCATGAGGAGGAATTGAGGGAGCTTCGAGAGAAGCTGTCCCCGACGGAGAAGTCCATCAAGTTAGTGGCCAGTGAGAATATCAGGCTGGCAAACCTTTGCTTCACCGAGTGGCAGGTTTCCTTACTCGAGGCTTATACTAACAAGCTTGTGAAAACCCAGGGGTTCCGAGCTTTCTTCTCTCCCTGTCTGGGACTTGCATGAGGCATGCTAAAAATGTCCTCGCCACCTTTCTCAGCAAAGACTTGCTGAGTACGCCACCATGCTGGATGTCCATAAGAATGACATCCGACCCTCCCAACTTGACCATCTCTGGTGGAAGTCTATTTAGGATGTAGGCATAGAACTTCCACTTCTAGATCATTTGAAGACCTTAGGTCAATTTTTTACTGTAGAAGAAATTCGTGAGCTTAAGGTGGGGGAGGACAAGGAGTGGAGTGAACCGAACCCCCTGACTTAACCAAAACCTTTGTGCAAGTATTCTTATTAGAGCAACCCACAGCTGGAGCGTAGCATAGGGGAAAACGAAAATGTATGAACTTTTCATAGGACTTATTATTCAGAACTTCCTTTTGTATCCCCTACGCCTTCGAGCTTACTATGAATAAATATCTTTTCTGTTACTTATGCGTTTTTCCTTTTTTTTTTGTCTTGTAGAGTTTATCTCTGGTTCCCTACCGCCCCCTCATTCTCAAATGGGCTCCAGCTTTGACTTCATCCTCCAATTGATGAAGAAGTGGTATCACAAAACTGATAAATGGTCGTGGGACCACTGTATAGCCATTGGGTGGTACTGATGTCGTTCCTTCTGCCTCGAAGATGAACTTCGATCCGCTAAGGAAAAGTTAGAATTATGGCAAAGCGGCCAACATGAAATGCAGAGGGATCTACTCGACAACCGAAGCCATCTGAGGGAAGAGAAAGATAGTTTGGTCATTTCCAGATATGGCTTGACCGACGATCATAATCTCCTCCTCAATTGGCACAACCAACTTCTTGCTGAGATCACCACCGACCTAGGGTTCAGCTTGATTAAAAAATGCATGAGCGTAGCTAAGGCTTTTAAATCCTCTGGGGAGGAGTCTTCTTCACGAACCTAGGCATCTTTGATTTATTACCACCGTGAAGCTTGAAAGCACTTAGGCGACGCCAATTCCCTTCGTGACGTTGTTCGGGAGACCACCTTGGAGCTCGAGGGCTAGAAAAGTATGAACTAGGATCTTGAGGCTCGAGTGGAGCACTTGGAGCAGTCAGTCAGGAAAACCGAGCAATTGTGCTTAATTATTTATGAAGAAAGGGATAGGCTCGAAAAATATGCAAAAGAGCATCAAAGCACTTTTAAGGCTTATGAAGATATTATTCTAGCCTACTGCCTTCGGCTTGGTATTGTAGTGCCTACTCTCATCTATAATTTCAAGGCGTATCTCCAAGAAACTGTGGATATGAAGAATAAATAGCTTGATAAGCATCCAAAGTACGATGTGGCTAAAAGAGATTAGAAAACAAAAGACGGGCTTCGAGTTCTTGAGCCCTTCCGAAAAATAAATCTATGGGAAAAAAGATAAAAGCACGGCTTCGAGCTCCCGAGGTTCGCATTCTTCTAAACCTCATACAAGGAGCGGTTATGTGTTTCTTGTTTGGGTTTGGCCATGAACCAGGAAGGGGGCATGTTCTGTTCCCTCCACTCAAGTTGTTGTATACTTCTTAGAGGGATTTCCACTAAGGAACTGGATCTCCATAATGCTTGTCTGGTCACAGAGGTCTTTCGAGTTTTTACAAGGATTATATCATTGAGGCGTTCAAACATGCAAAGGGGATTTTGACCCCGAGTGTTCAACAGGCCGTTGGTGCCCTTCTGAGTTTTCACAAGGATTTTATCCTTGGGGTGCTCATACATGCAAGGGGGATTTTGAGCCCGAGCGTTCGACATGCTGTTAGTGGCCTTTTGAGTTTTCACAAGGTTTTTATCCTTGATGTGCTCATAATGCGAAGAGGGATTTTGAACCCGAGCATTTGACATTCCGTTGGCAGCCTTTCAAGTTTTCACAAGGCTTTTATCCTTGGGGCGCTCATACATACAAAGGGGATTTCGACCCCGAGCGCTCGACAGGACGTTAGAGGCCTTTTGAATTTTTACAAGGTTTTTATCCTTGGCCGCTCGGACATGTAAAGGGGATTTCGACCCAATCACTTGATAGATAGTATGTTATAGTACATGGTAAATTTTGGAATAATTTAAGGAAACATACTTCAATAGATTGGTAACAGGAGTTAGGGAATCATGTCGACTTACAACAAGTATTTTTGTCGAAGGTATTCCTTGGCCTATAGATATTTTCGGGTAAGCTACTCCCCAGCCTTTCCATGTCTACTGAGATTTGGGAGAATAGTACCTCCTAAGGTTCGAGACATTCGATCTATGCAGGATCAACTCGTCATGGGGTGTTTCCAACATGTAGTTGCCTCCGGGGTATGCTTTGATGACTAGGCAGACCGTTCTCAGTTTGCTGCCAATTTACCTTTGGGTTCCCTTCGACTTTTTTCATTTCTCCTCATTACAAGGTCTTCTGGGGAGACCGGGATTTTTTGTACCCTCTGTTCATGATACCGTTTGATCTTTTCTTTCAACTTGGCTTTGTGGAGGGACACCCTTCCTCTCTTTTTTTCCCCGAGAATGTCCAAGTCCAACCGACGCTGGTCATCATTGACCTCCTGGTTTTCATTGCAGATAGCAAACCATTGTAATGTAGGAAACTTTATATCAGTGTGAATTACTGCCTCCGAACCATAGATTAGGCCATACAGAGTTTCACCCATGGTAGAGAATCCTGTCGTTCGATACGACCAAAGAAAACTAGGCAATTCGTTTATCTAATTTCCTCCTGCCTCTTCGAGCCTCGACTTGATGCCATTGACGATGGTCCGGTTCATAATGGTATACGTTGGTGACCTTCTAGAGGATCTTGTATTCTTTACACCAGCTTTTCAATGGGTCACTAAAGAACTAGGTTCCGTGGTAAGATATGATGCTTCGAGGAATCCCAAAATGACAAATGATGTTCTTCCAGCAAAATGAGATAATAGATTTTTCCTTTTATATTTGCTAGTGGCTCAGCCTCGACCCACTTGGTAAAGTAATCAACAACTACTATCAAATACTTGAACCTCCCTGGAGCTTCTGGAAAAGGTCCCACTAAGTTGATACCCCACTTATCGAAAGGCAGCAAGCTGTGTATGATAATCATTTCCATTATAGGAACCTCGATTATAGGTTTATGCCTCTGAAATTGACCGATTGGCATCATCAAACATTTTTGGCCAACAATACCCAGAGCGGATAAGCTTTTTGGCAATAGAACCGGCTCTTTTGTGGCTACCACAAATTCCTTCATGGACTTCTCAAATCAAATAATGTGTATCGTACGGTGTAATACATAGGAGCAAAGGTTGCATGTAAGTCATTCGATACAAAGTGACGCCTTGTATCGACCTTGGTGCTTTGAGGTAAATTTTACTTGCTTCAATAGCTCCTTCAGGAAAAGTCCCATCTTGGAGGTAACTAACAATTGGGGTCATCCATGAGTCACTTTCCTCGATCGCCATCACGATGGGTTCTTCGAAGCTTTGTTTATACAAGGTTTCAAAAAACACCTGATTCAGTGATAACTACCCCAAATATGAGGAAGCTAGTTTGGTCAAGGCATCCACCTTCGGCATCTTAGTTTAGGTGTACGGTAAAAAAAAATTAACAAGAGCTTCACCACCTCTAGATAACGTTGCAGGCTATTTTCTCTAGCTTCATACTCTCTATTAACCTGGTGAGCCACAATTCAGAAACCACTGAACACCTCCACATCATCCACCTTCATCTCCTTAGCCAGTAGAAGTCCGGTAATCAAAACCTCATACTCAGCTTCGTTGTTTATGGCTTTAAACTTACAGTGTAGGGCGTAAGAATAATCTATTTCATCGGGGCTAGTGAGCAACAATCCTGCTCCACTTTCCCCCGAGTGCGAAGATTCATCCACGAACAACTTCCAGATCCCCTTCTTCACAACTTCATTACCTGCTTCAATCGCTTCTGTTATCTCCACAATGAAGTCAGTGAAGGTCTCACCTTTGATCGGCATTCTGGGATGAAATTGTATATCTTATTCTCCCAATTCTACTGCTCATTTCATCATTCTCCCCAAAGCTTCAGGCTTCAAAAGTATTTGTCTGATGGGGTAGTTAGTGAGCAGTACTATCATGTGGCCTTGGAAGTAGGGTCGTAGTCTTCAAGGACCACCACCAGAATTAGCCTTTCAAGCATAGTTTACCACGTATCTGAGCCCTGCAAGACTCAACTCACAAAGTATATCGAGTGTTGTTGCTTTTCCTTCTCCTTCACTAGAACAACACTAACGACAAAAGCAGAGGCAGAGATATAAGGTACAATACCTCCCCTTTGTCAAGCTTCATAAATGTAGGTAGAGCCCCAAGGTGCTTATTTAGTGCTGCAACCGCCTTCTCACACTACTCTGTCCACTCGAACTTCTTAGTTTTTCGCAGCTCATCTAAGAAAGGCAACTGTTTCTCCACATCCCTCGACAAGAAACGGCTCAAGGCTGCTAGGCACCCTATCAACCTCTGAACCTCCTTCAAAGTTTGTGGGCTTTTCATATTCATTAAATTTTCCACTTTCTAGAGACATAGATCCCACTCTCTAATGCCATGAACCCCAGAAATTTACCAGTACACACTTCGATCACAGACTTCACTGGATTCAAATTTAGATTTTCCCTTCGCAGTCCATAAAACATTTCTTTCAAGTATCTCAAGAACTGTTCATAAGTAATACTCTTCACCACCATGTCATCGACATATATATCCAAGCTCCTTCCAATCTTCTTCTTAAAGAGCTTATCAGCCAATCGCTGGTAGGTGGCGCAAACATTCTTTAACCCGAATGGCATCTTCTTGTAACAGAAGTACCTACGTCCATTATGAACGACGTTTTCTCTTTATTTTATTTTTCCATTAATATCTGATGATAACCCTTGTGGGCATCCAAAAATTCCATAGCCTGATACCCTGCTATCGCCTTCGCCAGCTTATCGATCGACGTCAACTGGTAGCTGTTTATACAACACTTGTTCAAGTTTGTTAAGTCAATGCACATATGCCATGCACCATCCTGTTTGGGAACCATGACTGGCTTGATGAGCCACTCCGGATAGAATATCTCTTCAATAACCTCTTCTTTAAGAAGTTTCTCCACCTCCACCTTTATCGCTTAAGATCTCTCAGGTGGAAACATTCTCCTTTTCTGCTTAACAAGCTTTATCAAGGGTTCGATGTTCAGTTTGTGGACGGCTAACTGCGTTGTCACTCCCGTCAAGTCTGATGTATCCCAGGAAAACACATCGCAATATTGATCGAGCAAAGCCTTTAACTCTTTCCTTATCACCTTCGGTATCATCCTGCCCATAGCACCCGTCCCAAAATTTAAAATTAGAAGCTGCTCAATGTCGGCATGTCTAACTTCTCCATGTATCGATGCTACATTCTTCACCTTCCTCGCCCCTTCAATGCTGCTAAGTTGCAATTATTTACCACCACTTGATCCCCTCAATAGACGCCAATCCAATGCTCATTGGAAACTTCATCATCAAGTGGTACGTCAACCATACCGTCTGAGCTTGACACATCCAGAGTCTTCCCAAGATCACATTGTAAGGGGGTATAAGCATTGATAAACGCAAAGCTATAGTATATCGTCACCACTTTGCCTCCATCTGCAACCCTAACTAGGAAAGTGATCTTCCCCAAAGGGTATACCATTTTTCAAGTGAACCTTGACAGAGGCAAAGCCAACTTCTTCAGATTAACCCGACAGATATCATCCAGCTGATCAAATCAACTTGTAAACAAGATCTCAACCCCACTTTCATCATCAACGAACTCCCTTTTAATCAACAAAGCTCCAATCATCACACAGATCACCATAGGGTTTGCATGGGGAGTCTGATTAGTAAATGCATCCGCTTCTGAGAACATAATTGTTTCATCAGGCCAGAATCTCTTGTGGGCCATCTCTCCTTCCTGAACACTCCTTAAGTCAGCCTTCATCACTGTATTCTAAGATCTTTCCCCAATGATCTCGTTGTTAACGTTGATCACCCTATGACTAGTGAAATTTCTTCATTCCTATTCTAGTTCTCTCCGAGCTGATATCATTGTGGCTTCTCTCAGTGTTCCTGCATCTGACCACGAGGACCACGATCAGCCTTATTAGTAGCATTAAAATTTTCCTAGGAGTTCTCCAGCTTCCGCGTTCACTTCTCTGCTTCGAGGGATCGTCTCGAAACAGTTAACAGAAAGACTCCTTGAGAAGGCCTTCCCTTTCACACCGTTGGTCTCCATTTTAAGGTGACCAAATTCATTCGTATGATGGCCATAATCTTTGTGGTGATCGCAAAATCTGTTTGTGGCTCTTCTTGTGAGGGTGCTCGGAAAACTCCTTGATGGATACTCCAAATATCCTCTGGGAAGCGCCGCATGGGCATGTAATTTTCAAATCTTGATCTCTCCACCAACCTCTTCCCTCGAGGATCGTTGGATTTCACATGTTTGACCGTCATCCCTTCTTTTTTTTGATTCGCCTCCTCGACCTTTGAATGTTGCTCCACAATCTCCCAAAGATGCTGAAGCGTCTTAGGGTCTTCATCATTAACTTCTTATACAACTCCAAGTCCTTCATCTCTATCAAATACCTATGGATCACCTCATTCTTCATTCCTTTGACAACCCCCAGACTCTCATCGATAATTTGATGATAAAATGCTGCAGTAGACTCCCATTGGCTCTGCTTTGTTTGATACAACTCCGTTAGTGTCTTGGTGAATTTATTCTTCTGGAAATACTGACTTAGAAGGGCTCCACTGAAATCTTGATACAACTGCAACGAACCCCTGGGAAACTTGTTAAACCACTCCCGAGCCTTCCCTCAAAGATAACCCCCTACTAGCTTACAAGTCAACCTTTCATCGAAATCCCTAGAGTTCATCAAACTAAGAAACGTCTGGATAAACTCCTGCGGATACGTTCTCTTCCATAGGTTGGAAGCCTCTCGGGCGGCTTCGTATTTCCCGGTCATCGAACTGCGGTTATCACCTGGCCAAAGGGGTACCCCACATTCTGTCCTGTTGGCACTATCAACCTGTCCAACTCCCTTCCTAGGACATCTCCAGTTTCTCCAGATGGAATATCTCTGCACTGGTTCGGTTTTCGTTGAAGGCCCTCGTAGAGGAAAACACACATGGGCTGTGAGACCATGTGCCTTAGGTAAGAACCAACTCCCATACTTCCCGAATACACGAAGGGCATAGATCCCTACTCATAGCAATCATAAACTCAATGACCAGATGTTGCGGTATTTGGCCGAACTTGAATCCCCAACGATGACACTGCTCATTGACCCTGTCTGATGCCATGAAAAGGGAACGCAGGCACCGACACAGACATCGGGTAGCTTACTTGCTGATGTTCAGGGAATGAAGGTTGCGGCTTGGTTGTGCAGTCTCCCTCGCATATCCCAAATATGGAATGCCTAACATTTGGCTAGCAAGGGGTAAAGCTCTTGCATGCGTCTCCAAAGTCATCGAAGGTACCATGGTCATGGATGATCCAGGAATCACCGATGGGGGAATGATTTGGTATCCTGCTCCCATCAACATCTACGTCATCTGATCAAAATTAGGTTGTGATCCTACGCCAATTCCATCTCCCATGCTCAAATTCTCTCGAATACTTCATTCATAGGTCTCGATATGCGAATCACTAGAACACTCGGTGAGATGGTCATCCACACCTTGCAATCCAAACAATGGCATCTCGGTGCTGATTCCCACCTCTGGTTCTATAGTGACCTCTATATCTCTCGACAACTCCATACCCCAAGCGTGCGATCCTTCAACAACAGGAATCACCAAGCTAATTCATATCTAGACTCCCTGCTACTGGGATATCAGCCATCCTCTTTTTCCGGCTGTAAGGAGACTTAACTTCGTCACCTTCACCTATTCCCTTGATCCTCAACCTCTCGCTCTTTCGAGTAGAAGTTTTTGAAGCGGACATACACCAGGAGATCTAGATCTGACTTAATTGATCCCACCGAGCGTGCCAATTAGTGCGTCCGCAAATCAATCCAAGCCCACATCGATCCCGCAATCCAGATTTGCAATCTGCAAGGGAAAACAAGGGGGAACTCTCTGATGTCAAAGTCAGTCTTGCCCTCCAAGCTAAGCAATAGTGAATAAAGAGAGAATCCATGAAATAAATGACATACCTTTGTATTTTATACTACTTAAATCCTAATGTTCCTTGTTTATGATCTAATCATTTTCCTTACCTAGTATGGAGGCCCAACGATGACTCTTCTTCATGTGGATCCCACTATGCTATTTTGGGTCTTAAGTTTTCTCTGAAGGGTTGGCTTGCCGACCCATATGAAATCTTTGCCTTATATTATTAGGAAGATTGGATTGCTTCGGTTTTGCTTGTTGTAGTGGGTTTAGAGGCCACCGTAGCATCATATTTGTGGTCTTAATCTGATAGGTTTCGCAAGAGACAATGAATACAATGTTTATAGTTATTGGATTGTAGAGAGATGTTACAGTAAAAAACGGTTTAAAGACAAGATCCAGTTAATTCTTTTTTTAGTGGACTCCTTCTCATTAAGATGACAACTGTGTCTAACACAAAGTGGGATGAGACTCCCACATGGCTCAGAGTGGGATGAGTCTCCCAGTTGCTTTAAGAGCATAGTCCACACTAACATGACGCATTGGAGACTTAAAAGACCATAATAATACAAACCAATGGGGGGTTGGACCCTGATTGCACCTGATCGAGTGCAGTGCTCTGGCCACTTGGGCGAACCCAAGTGGTTAGTGAAATCTTCAAATCTTGACATAATTTGTTGGCATATGTATGGACATCATTACAACATTAAACACCCTCTCCCTCTTCCTTCCACTAGTGTATTGCACGGCAATTAAGTCTGAATCAAGATTATGGCCGAGTTGATGAACCGATAAATGAATAATATCATTGTTCACGGAACTATATCTAAAAGAACTGGCTTATCGCTGTATGCAAAGTTCACAAAAACTCTCCACCAAGTTAAATCTACAGTAAGCTTAGTTCAGAATTAAAAACCTACAAGAAGCTTAAAAGTACGAGAATGGAAAATACGGACAGTCATCCCTATACAAAGAAACGAGTCGAAGCTCCGCTGAAAAGGACATTTTGTCAAACCAACGCTACCTAAGCAATGTTTCAGACAAGTTGGGATTATTCTCAAGGGAACCTTTTTTTCCACAGGCAGGAATACTCAGAGACCGTTTCCTCATCCTCACATCACCACCACATGTCTTTTTCTCGTTCTTTCCTTTCGCCAAAGATGAGTATGTTCGTGCTGGTGGATCCGGCACATTCTCAACTTTGTTTCTCAAGAACATATCCAGATTTTGGTTGTATTTCACTTCATCTAGTTCGTTAGTGTTGCTTTGCTTTTCAGTATCTTCCTGCAAAATCGAAGTTGCATTCAGTTTCCTGTTG
>JAUOBV010063584.1:0-13670 GCA_032360425.1 Rubia occidens
TTTGATGGTAACCATTTTTGGTATAACAAATCAGTTGAATATGATTTTGCAAAAAAGGGACCAAGATATTGTAAATGCCATGTCACATGTTGATCTTACTAAGGCACAATTGAAGAAGATAAGAAATGAGGGATGGGATACTCACATGGAGAAGGTTACTTCATTTTGTGCTAAGTATGATATTGATGTCCTTGATATGGATGGTATGTATGTTCGTCCGGGGAAAAGCAAGCGAGGTATGCGCCAAGTGACCAATCTTCATCATTTTCGAGTGGAAGTCTTTTTAAGTGTTCTGGATCATCAATTGCAAGAGTTTGAGAATCGTTTTGATGAGGTTAGTAAGGAATTGCTTATTTGTATGTCTTGCTTTAATCCTATTGGGGGTTTTTCTTCTTTTGACCAAAAAAAATTGGTTCGTCTAGCCGAATTCTATCCTAGTGAGTTTTCAAGCACAGATTTGATGTATTTTGAGTATGAACTTGAGAATTTCATTGTTGATGTTCGAAATGACGAGAAGTTCTCGACGGTAAAGAACTTGAATGAACTATCCATGAAACTTGTTGAGACAAAGAAGCATGTTTCGCATTCAAAGGTGTATCTACTTTTGAAGTTGGTGTTACTACTTCCTGTGGCGACGGCGAGTGTGGAAAGAACATTTTCTGCAATGACCTTCATCAAGAATAAGTTGCGCAATAGCATGGGTGATCAATTATTGAATGATTGTTTAGTTACCTTTCTAGAGCGGGATTTGTTTGTACATGTAAGTGATGAAGATGTTGTAAACCATTTCCAGAATATGAAATCTCGTCGACAACAAGTGTCGAAAAAAGTTGTGTAATTCAATATTATTTCAACTACAAATTTGCTTTTTATTGAATTTTTTTTATAATAGTGGTTAATTGAATTTATCGCATTAATTTTTTAATTATATATTAGTGGTTACCCCCATTCAAAATTTTCTAGATCCGCCACTGTTTCGTGGTTTCTTCTAATGCCTCAGATCCAGTTCTAAGCTCGTAATAGTCATTCAACAAAAATAGCTGAAAATAGCCTTTATTCAAGAAGACCAAATTATGTTCTGAAAATATATCGAGCTCATAACATCCACATCCATGGTTTCTTACCATGCCTAAGATCCAGCTCCGAGCTTGTAACTAGTAATCGAAAAGTAAGCTTAAAACCAAACATTGTTTAAGAAGACCAGATTAAATCCCGAAAACAGATCAGAGCTTGCAACCATAGTTCCGAGATCATAACATTGGAATTTTAGATCAATAGTTTAACACATGAATAAATGGTTCCAAGTTCTAAACATCTTCTGGGAACATAGTTGCAAAGAAATGATGGAGTTCCTCTATCGAAACTAATTCCTCAGGTATGGCTATTTCATAAAAAACAACCATTAAGTTCCATCAAGTAACCAGCCTAGTTATGACAACCATGAAATAGATAATAACCATGAAATGGCTAAGGAGGGACATGAAACTTTGTCAAGGACAAGATCTAAAACAACAAAATGTAATACTCATGATAATCCAAAAATATGTAAGGAAATTATCCAAAACCCAAGATGTTTAAATCTTTAACTGTTGCATCCCAAATAAATTGTTTTAACATTCCAACTGATCATCCTAACATATCTTCAATCTCTGAGTCAGTCTTCTTAGGGTCCTCACCTCCATCCTCACCATTTTTGCCCTCAGTCTCATCATCGTCCGAATAATCGGGCTTGAAATTTGGCATCCCCTTATTGTCACTAAGCAAAATCTGGAGTCCGATGGATTTGATGAATTTTTCATGCCTAGCTTCGACTGCAGCTAGCTCTGCATTCGCGACACTAACTTCACTTCGAAGACAAGATATTTTACCTTTTGAAGGTACTCATTCAAGAACCTTGGCTACCTACAAAATATAACCAATATTTATGAAATACATGTTACATAAAGTTAAAAAAACTACTAAAATTGATAGGCTTTGACTACTCACGAGATGAAGAAGCCTCTGCCCTTTTATCGCGGTACCTCTCCCACCCCTCCTCGCCGCCCTGGCGGATGGCCCAGGAACTATGCACTAGACGTATACATTCTCCTCTTTTTTAAAAAAATACTTATGGTGAAACCAAAAACCATCATAGTACTCCAAACGAAATGGTTTGTCAACGGCAAAACCTTCTACTTCTTGATCAACACTGTGACCAAGCCACCATACAAATAATCTTTCTTTTACCAACCAAGGCTTTCAACATATACATTAAAATTATATAGCCCGGGTTAACCTTGACACCCTTGATCACGTAATAAAATACCATAAGGTTCCCAATTGTAGGCTCACATGCATTTCCCCTCGATGGTAGGACATTTTGACGTATCCACTCGTACACTAACCTATGCTCAACAAACAACTCTCCCACATCGTATCTCTCAGCCTGCCCTGGTGCTAATCCCGACATATTATAGTGTTTCCGAGCCATAGAAATCAGTCACAATGAGGTTACCTCTATAACTAGAGCCAATTTTGTTGATGGAAAATTTCAATAGGTCCACCCACATGAACATACATAATTTAGTTGGGTTTATGTACTCGCAACCTAGGACATCATTAATGGAATACTTTGTAACAGGTATTGTCAAACCATTAACAATTGTCACACCATTTACAATGAACTTGGGGAATTAAGGCTCGGACGAGTTATGAAAACCCATCTCTAATTTAATATACTAAGAATAGGTTCTGAGCTCATAACTTATTTTTTCCTATATATCAAAACACGACATAGTTCCTCATTCGAAACTTGTTTACTGATAATGTTTCTGAGCTCGGAACTAATTTTTGGTCTTTAAAGAAAATAGAGCATTAAAGGTGGTTTTCAAACGAGTAATTAACATCCATTTATTTTAAGAGCCAATTTTACCCCAAAAACCCTCCCCATACCTTTTTCTACAAAATTCTTCAAAAATCTCTCCTCAATCCTCACTTACTTTTCTAAACCATCAAAAACCCTAGATTTCATCATCTACATAACATATTCTCTATAGAATCAACAACAAAGAGCATGGGTTTTGGTTAGGGTTTTTATATGGTGAAGAGTATGGTCTACCTAGATCATTTCAACATTTAATCTTTATCCATTCTTCAAAAAGGTAAATATTAAAATGTTGGTGTTGTTGTACTGAGGTGATAAGTGTATCAATCCTTTTTTTATTTGAGTGTTGTTCCTAAGAGATATGTAGATTGTGTGATCTATTATGATCCATTTATGTTTTTCTTTTTATTAAATGTCTTCTATTGTGTTTTAGTAATTTGCATGTGGAATATATTGATTGTCCACATGTACTTATATGTCATGGAAAAGGACTCGAGAAGAACCAACGAGTTCACTCGGAGGAAATTCTGATACAATAGGTGATGAGGATGATGAAGAAGTGGGGTCGGAGGAGATCTTAAAAGCTAGGGCACATTGTAGAAATTTAGAGTGTAGAATTGCAAGGAAGGAGTCAACTTTGTTAATATTCCACCAACGGGCAAATGTTTGTCTGACGAGCGTGCTAAGTTATCGAGTTGGGTAGGGAAAGTGGGTCAGACAAGGGTAGACATCAAGTACGATAATTGGCACAAGGTTCCTAAAGAATACGAATATGTCATTTGGACGGAATGCAAGGTGCCTACTAGCATTTCTTATATCATTTATTCTTCTACCATTTTCCTTTCATTTGAAGTTTAACTTAATTGAGCTAGGCGTATTTCATTGTTTCATGTCCTAATTTTTATAGAGGCCATTCGAGATCGATTTTCCGGATGTGGATGATTTGAAGAAGAAAGTAATGGACATGATGTAAAAAACTTGGAAAGAACACAAGTACACCTTCTCTAGAGATTACATATTCTCTAGTAAAATGGGTGATCGTCCATGGTTGACCTATACACACATTCAACCGGATAGTTGGAAAATTCATAAGAGAAAATAACCTTAGATAATGAGGAAAATGCAAGTAATTTAAATTAATTTTTATTAGTGTCTAAATATTACATTCCCTTTAGTTTTTACGATGTCAGTTTTTACATGCTTATGACATCGTAAAAAATAGGGCATGAGGGCGGGAAAACAAAGTAATGCATTGAAAAATAACTCACCCCATCGGAAGAGCCGAGGTGGATATGGATTAACGGCCCATCAAATTAGTGAAAGAACGTTTTGAAAGGGATGTCCAAATTACCATCGATGGGGGATGAGCAAGGAAGAGGCAAGGTCGTCGGTCACACCATTCGATGTGGAAGAGATTGATAGGTGTGATCTCTTCCTGAATAGCCAGAAAAAAGGGGTAGATATGATAAAGCTCCGATTATTGAAGTCGCAGAACGAGAGGTGAGAACTTATTTATTACTTCTAATATCAATTAGGTTTATTATTTCCTTTAATTATTGTTCATGAACTATATTTCATATATCAATTTATTCCATAGGGTAAGCACGATATCTTTGTTAGGCTACAAGTAAACCTAACCACCTCGGTCATGTCAGTGGAGTGGGATAATTTTTGTCTCAAAAAGAGGCATTTGAGATAGTTCGATCCTACGATCGGGTTACACCTTCGAGAGTCCACACATTTCAAAAGGAAACCATCGTTAGAGACAAGGGGAGAAAGCAACAAGAACTTTGATTCAAAAGTTGGTCAAGCACACGGGGCTCCCGCTATAAGAGAATTTGGATGATTTAACACTCAGTTGTAAGCCACCATCTAGAGGATAATGAAACTCACCGGGAAAAGTTGAGATGAACCAACAACCCATTCTTGATCCTCCAACAAATGAAGAAAATAACATTGTCAAAGTCATCGTGTCATCCAAAAAAGGTTGGTTGAGTTAAATTATTTCATTAATAAGTATCTGGCTACATATTTATTTTACATTATGTTTGTTCTCCCTCACAATCTAGACATCCGTATTTGTGTAAGCTATACATTGATCAAGGTTAAAAGGGTAGGCCACTACACGTTGCCAATAGAATTCTACTCGAGTCAATGCAACATCATCATTCCATTGCAATTGGTGATGGTATTTGTAGATTTTCAATGGAGAACCCCCAAGGTCCTCAAATCCCTATTACCAATTGCGGAAGGCTACTACAAACAAGTGGGATCCGCATGTGGAATATTTCTTCTATGGCTTCGTCGCCTAATTTATGCGGACCCGATCAAACATCGCCATTTGAAGAAGACACCAATGATAACATATAAGCTAATCTTTGAGGCGTAAAATATTACAAAACCCCCTATTAGTTGGGCACAGGTTATTAAGGAGTCACCGCATTTCGTCAGAGTCTTGTGTGATTTCATGGCCAAACTGATGGAACTCAACTTATGTATTCTCGGGTAATGAACGTGTATTCTGTCAAAAGAGAGAAATCATCGCATCATGGATTGACTTTGAAGACATATGGAGGTGTTACCAAGTGAACCAAACGATAATGTCCCTATAGTTAGTGTAAGTAATATAGTGTTTCATTTTGTGCAAATTCTAAATAATCCCTTAGTGTTTCCCAATTGATTATACCAATTTCATTTTCAAGGTACATGTAATATTTTTCTAACCAAAATGACAAGGGTTAGATAGGGTATTTGTGCCCGATGTTTACTTAAGAAATCGGGTGTACATCCGCAGAACTCTTCGACGAATGGACTTTTTTTTTTTGTTTCACTATATATGGAAAGATGATGGATACACCTTGTGTCATTTAAATTAATCGATTAATACATTATTTTTTTATATTTTTTCCAATGTTGTAGAGACCATTGGAGATTATTATTTATTGTCCCTGACAAGAAGCGCGTTTACTGGATGGATCATCTTCACTTCCAACCGTCCGAGTTGTTCGTTAAAATATTGAGTGACTTTATCACAGGTCTAGAGAATATTGCTATTGAGGCTTTGGACCTAATACTAATCAAGGAGTGATTCTCTTTTCATGTCGTGAAAATATATTTAGTCATCACTTATTGTGATTATTTTTTGTTAATTTAAATTGTATTTATTAGTACAAGAAACAAGTAAAGACATGGGAATGCGGCTATTACTTAATGTTATATACAGCATAGTGTGTTCTACATGTGTGTGAGTATTACCTAGAAATTGACAAAGTGAGTACTGAGATGATTATTTTGAGAATCAATTTAGCAATGTAACATGTCGTCCCATTTCTTATATTGTTACTATGTTTGTTTCACAGAATTTTCCAAAGGATCTCAAGCAGTATTCATAAGATGATATTAACAGTGCAAGAAATTCTTTGGCTAGGTATCTTCTGTACTCCCGTTCCTCTTTAATTGGGAATATAAATGTGGTATTATCAGAGGCTTGTATTTGATGCATAGTTGTTTGGAATAGATTTTCGGTGACTTCTAATCCTATGTAGAGATTGTTGGTTTCTTAGCGTAGTCTATAGATTTTTATATTTAGTGTCATCTTCTCGTGTATTTTTTACAATCTGGATAGGTTTTACTATGCTATTTAGAAGCCGATTTATAATGATATAGGCAGATTTTACCATAATATCCGATTCGAGTTCCGAGTGATGAACTCAATTCGTCTCATACATCATTATTATACATAGAAATGATTTGATGTTCCTCAATCGGAACACACATATCAGAAACTATTCCGGACTTGGAACTACTAATCCAAAAAATGCATTCCTTGGAAAAATGTACCCATGCACGTCCAAAATTAACTCCCGATGGAGGAACATGTTTTGAAGCCTAGAACATGTTACTAGTTAGTAACTACATTTCACCTGAGGGTGTCTGATCAATAGTTCCACAATCGAAGATCAATAATCAATTCCGCACTTGGAACCATATAGGTAGTTTGACTGTCAGATAATCAGTTCCACACTCGGAACTACTCAAAAATTCCGACCCTCGGACCTAAAGTTTAGAGCTCGGCAGAAATAATTATAGGCTGTTTAAGCTCATGGAACAACGGAGGTTCATAACTTCCTTTAATCGAGGCCATTTAAAGGCGATTCTTGGATCTGCCTTTGATCATGGAGGATCAAAGGCACGACCAGAGAAGTCACTCAGAATCACCTTAATAGGCATGTTCTCCACTAGTGAAAATATCGACTAAAAATTTTGAGTAAAAAATATATTCAAAATAAAATAAAAATCCACAAAAATTTGAAAAAACATCAACTACAACTAACAAAACATCAACTAAAAATCATAAACATCATAAACTGAAAATCATAAAAATATCAACAATCATAAATGGAAAATCTTAAAAAACATTAACCATAAACATCATAACCTGAAAATCATAAAAATATCAAACAATCGTAAATGGAAAATCTTAAAAAAACATCAACCAAGTTTAAATCATCAATTTTTAAATAAAAACTAAACATCAACCTATATAACCCAAAAGCTAAAAATATCAATTTTTATCACCTAAACTTCACCCGGAAAATAAAAAACTTCAACATAAGAAAAAAAAAACTACAAAACATCAGCTTATATCACAAAAAAAAAGCTACAAAATCAACTCGTATCATCTAAAACTCACTTAGAAATTGAAAAACATCAGTATGAGAGAAAAAAGAGTTGAAAATATCAACCCTTATAACCCCATAAAAACTACAAAACATCGACTCATACCAACTAAAACTCACCCGAAAAATGAAGAACATCAACATGAGAGGGAAAAAAAACTAAAAACATCAACATAAAGACTATCGTACCTCAAGAGTATAAATTCTTCAATCTAAAAGTCATAAAAATCAACATTTTTTTTTTATAAAAAAAACTACAAATAACCTATATTACCCAAAAACTATAAACATCAACTCTTATCACCTAAAACTCACCTAGAAAATGAAAAATATCAACATGAGAGAAAAAAACTAAAAAAATCAACCCATATAACCCCAAAAAACTACAAAACATAGACTCATATCAACTAAAACTCACCCGAAAAATGAAAAACATCAACATGAGAGGAAAAAAACAACTAAAAACATCAACAAAAAATTTATGGTACCTCAATGGTATAAATTCTTCACTCTGAAAAATCATAAAACATCAACATTTTTTTATTTAAAAAACTACAAATATCAACCTATATCACCCAAAAACTATAAACATCAACTCCTAACACCTAAACCTCATCCGGATAATAAAAAATATCAACATGAGAAAAAAGACACAACAAACATCAACTCATATCACCTAAATCTCAGCCGAAAAAAGAAAAATATCAACATGCGGAAAAAGACACTACAAACATCAATTCATATCACCTAAACCTTAGCTGAAGAATGAAAAACATCAACATGAGAGGAAAAAAAATATCAATCCATATCATCCAAATAAACTACATTTTCTGTCTCATTTGAAACTGCATACTTTGACTTTTAACCATTGACTAAAAATGTTTGATTATTAATATTTTTTATTAAGGATAATTAAAACTTATGAAAACTTGATATTTTGAAAATATATGTTACAACGAATCTAACAATGTATCACTTAATAATATTTATACTTAAACACTAGTTCAATTTTACGGTCAAAGTTTAATTTTTTGACTAAATGAATAGTTAAATTGCAACTTGAAATGGGACAGAGGGAGTACAAAACATCAATTCATATCAAATAATCATCACCCGAATGATGAAAAATATCAATATGAGAGGAAAAAAAGTTACAAACTTCAATAAAAAAGTTACAGTAGCTCAAAAACTATAAAAAAAAAAACAAAGGTCATAATGTGGTTTGAACACTGGCTTTCAACCTCAAAACTCACGTACTATCCACTACACCAAAGAACAAGTACTAAACATTCTTTCAGACAAATAATAATAAATCTCAGCATGTACCCTAAGAATATAAATTCTACAAAAAAATAAGCCCCAGAAATATTCGAACCCTGGTATTTAACCTCAAAGCCTAGAGTACTAACCACTACACCAAAGAATCTTTATTGATCACATACTCAGTCAAATAATATTAAATCTCAACAAGTCTTTGAAAAAAATAAAACACAAAATTAAACCTCACATCTCATGAGAAGAAGCTCAACCGTCTGCCTCCTTCGTCGCCCCCTCTGTCTCCTGCCACCGCCGTTCGCCATCGTTGTCGCCACCGTCTGCGGCCTCCACCTTCGTCATTGACGTCTGCCGCCGCCGATACCTCAGGCCGCACATGAAAGCCACACACGCCTTCTTCCTTCAGGTGCATGCATCTCACACGTCTTCTTCTTCAACGTGATTTGCTCCCCTTCCGCCGCGAGTTCGTTGATTGCAACGCTTCTCCGCCGCGTGCTCATCGTCGTCGTCGCCATCGTAGCGCCGCTTAAAAATTCATCACCGCCGCCATCGTAGCACCGCTTAAAACGTCATCGTTGTAGGCACGAATTGCAGAGGTGTCGCCGTACAAATGAGCGAATAGCAGAGCATCGTCGTCGCAGTGGAGAGGCACGAATAGCAGAGGAATTGCAGCGGCATATATAGGGCATGTCGTCGCAGGGATTTAGCCAGAGTCGATTGGATCTCTCGGGCTTCGCGTCAATGTTGCCAGCGGAAAAAGAATCACAGTGAAGCGAGATTTCAGCAGAGGCGGTGGAATCTGGCGGTAGCTATCGACCGGAAGCGGTTTTCGGCGGTTGCAGGTTTTCGATCGGAGAAGGAAAAGAAATAAATATTCTGATATTTTTGTGAGTAGGTTCCTAAATTTATCAGCATATTTAAAAATATCTCATCTCAAATAAAATTTAAAATAATTACTTATTAAACTCTGGACTAAAATTTATACTGCCTCAAACAAGATTTAGTGAAATAACTCACTAGGAAAATTAAAGTAAACAATATATAAACATTCTAGAGGGACCAGATAATTAGAAGATATTCCAAATTGAGTCGATTGAAACTTCACATAAATCACGGAACCTGTAGAAGGAAGCCACCATGCATAATCACACCATCTCATATTATCGTGGCTTAATCCAACAACACGATCATCCAACGTCTATTAAAAATTTAGTCTACAACAGAGGTGTGATTTGAACCTTGAAAAATTCTGTTAAAAAAAAAGTGTGTCGACCACTTAATTAAAACTCAATTCACCACAAGTGATTTCGATTAAAATGTCCCAAACACCCCTTTAGAAGGAAAGTGCTTATTTTTCAAAATTAATTATCCACTAACATAACACTTGTTAGATTATTATATAACGGTTCACCCAACGCTAACACTGGTGGATTAAGAAAAACAAGTGTTGAAATAGTAACAAAATAAAATACCCTCTCTGTCCCAGCTTAAATAGCACAACAATCATTATCACGTTGTTCAAAAAAAAAGTTTGACCGTTAATATTTTCACTTACGTATAATAATGGTAAATAAAAATTTGATATTTAGAAACTATTTGTTACGGCGAATTCAATAATACCACATATGATAATATTATTGCTCATATATCTATTCAAATATGATGTCAAACTTTGATAGAGAATAGTGCCAAAAAAACAAATGTGTAATTTAGGCTGGGACGGAAGGAGTACTTATTTTATTGACACTATATTCTATTAAAATTTGATCGCATGATTAAATTGATATATGAACAACAACATCACCGCTTATGATATTCTAAATATTAATTTTTTATTTATCGTTATTAAATGTAGATAAATATGTTAACGGCAAAACATGTTCTTGAACCGCCTAATAATGTTGGAGGTGCAATTTGAACTGAGATGGGAAAGTACTACGGAGTACTAAAAATTTAAGTGGATAAAAGTAAGTGAAGGAAATTGAGTTGAAATTGAAAGGATATAATCAGCGGATGAAAATAAAGGAATTTTTTTTTAAAAAAATGATAGTGTGAAAAATACTGTGTCAAATAGAGAGAGTGACAAGTAATGCTAAGAAATCGAAGACGAAATTTTACCTCTGCGATATTTACCCCATCCGGTCTCTTAACACTGATGATACTCTAGGTAATGTTCTCCAAATTTGATGTTCTACTGAACTGATACGAATTGAACTAAAATTCAGCATACTCACCCTATTCCATAAATAACTTTTTATTCGTAATATGTTCATGTACAGTCATTCAGTGTCAAACTTATCCTCGTTAAACCCTCAAATTTGTCAATACTTGATTTTTTTACACTATTCATAAAACCATTCACGTAAAAGCTTAGAAAACCCGATTTTTGACATCAAAGGACCCTGTCACATCTTGTTCCAAAAAAATTGAGTCAAAAGTAAAAGTTAATTATGTAATGGAGGGAGTAGTAAAAATATATAAATAGTAGATTAAAATTACCCCGCTCTTAACTGAACTAAACTAAATCTATATGTGCAAAAAAATGTGTGATGAAAAATAAAGTGTGACGGTATCAGAAGAAGAAAGCAATTTGACTGTGGTGTCGTGTCGTGCATGAGCATGACTATTCTCTGCAAATGTGCATGCTGAGATCAGATCCCATTGATCCATCTATCCATACGATCAGATGGTCACTAAATTAAGTTTATTTGGCAGCTTTTCCTTATTTCCACCACCTGGGTCTTCTGCCACCGCCTTCTTTAATTCTCCATTTTCGGAATAGCCTCCATAATAGTAACTCAGCACGGACTTTTCCTTTTCTTTTCCTGGAAATTTGAGCACCACATAATCCGGAAAATTCAATGTTTATGAATCTTTCTATAAAAAGGTGGTGTTGGGATTTTGGTACCTCTCCGGGAGGATCAAAACTCAAAAGCCTATGCACTAGAACTTACGTACTCGTATTTACGGGGTGGTAAAATAGATCAGTACCGGGTTATCTATTTTTAAACACGGATAAGTATGAGTAAAATGAGTAAAATGAGTAATGAGCTGAATGGATAATAGGTTAAGTGCGTACTTTGAAAATATTAATTGGACGGGTTGAGTTTACGGTTCACTGCGGGTATACCCATATATGTTGAAACCCATAAATTTACTCATATGGGTCAATGTATGATATTTGAACCCGTGGGTTTATGTATACGAGTTGTTATATAAATTCATATGTGTTATTATAAAGATTAAAACCCGTGGATTTATCCGTACTGGTTGTTATATAAACTCATATGGGTCAATATATAGGTTAAAACCCGTAAGTTTTACCCATATGTGTTGGTATATAAACCGATAGAAACCCGCAGGTTTAGCCATTTTGACCCATATGCTGAATATTTTTTTACCCGTGGATTGATCGGATTTCAACCTAACCCATTTTTACCAGATCCATCATGAAATGCATTAAAATGAGTCATACCGGCCCATATTTTTAAACAACTCATATTCCACCGACCACCCATTTGTCACCCCTATTTATTTGCCTTTTCAAAATCAATTTTTGTAAACTTTGACCCTAAATTTCAACTAATATATATAATAAAATCTTGTTAGATTCATCTTAATATTTACTCCTCAGTCCCACTCTAATTTGCTTATTTACTTTTTGAGAGTCAAATTTTATAAACTTTGACCATATATATAAAAAATAATATATAAATAATAAATAAATCATGTGAGATTTGTCCTAACATCTATTTTCTATATATCAATTCTTTTATGCATCATTGTCATATGTAGCTAGAGATATTTACAGTCAAGCATGTTCATTGAAATCCGTAAAAAGTAAATAAATAATTTAGAGTGGAATGGAGAGAGTTTCTTAATATTAATTTTTTATTTAAAAGTATTACACGTAGTTAGAGAAATTGATAGTTAAACATATCATTGAAAACCGTAAAAAAACAAGTTTAAGTGGGATGAAAGGAATATTTTACTTATCCCCGTGGAATTAATAAATTATGTACATCTAAAATTGGTTGCCAAAATATTTGTGAATCACGAGCTTTGTAGTGTGGGTAATGTTAAATAGTTGGTGTGGTGTTTTAAAATTGCAAGTTGCATGTCCTCCCTCGTGTTCTTTAGAAAGGTAAAATTAATGGTTAAAAATTTATTAAAAGAGTAAAAGGTAAATTGAGTGGATAAAAATAATCTAGAATTTATCAGAAAAATGAAAGGAGATAATATTAAAAAATAATCTCAAAAAATAAAGTAAATCAATGTTAGAAAATCAGTGGGAGTATGTTTGTTGAGTGAACCGGTTGAGTGACAAATTTGATTAACTGTAAAAGTGCAAATCAAATGGGTAAATTGGACCGAATCGGGGTAAACTAGAGTGAATTAAACTAGTATCTGATGAGGTGAACTTATTTTTGCCAAACTCAATTTATTTCCCCCCAAAATGAATAAGAAAATTAAGTTGGGACGTACACGGAACTTACCCGAACGAAACGGATCGAATGGTCTGGACTAAATTGAATCAAACCAAATCAAATTGAACCATAATAGATTGATTCAGACTGAGCGTAACTTGACTTAACTGGGTAAGAGTGTCCTGGGCATAATTGGACGGAGGTTAACAAATATGGTTGAATTGAACTAAACTGAATTAGAGTCAACCGAACTTAACTGGATCAATCAGACTTAACCAAAGTAAACTGGTTGAACTGAATTGAGTTGGATTGGAGTTAAATGAATGGCATTGAAAATTAATAATAATCGTTAAACCTAATCACAAGTGTACTATTAATAAAAGTAATGATCACCATACTATAGAATAGTATGATATTAATCATTAT
>JAUOBV010063692.1:0-22536 GCA_032360425.1 Rubia occidens
CCTCATTTACAGCAAGCCCTGTTGTCCCCTGGAACACCTTCAGACATTTTTTGACACCACTCAGTGACTTTGTATCTGCTGCACAGAATATTAACAGATCATCAGCAAAAAGCAAACTGTGGATTCCAACTTTCTGGCATCGTTGATGATATCCAATCTGTTTCTCCTGGAATTGTTGCTCCAACAGCCTGGTGAGATACTCCATACTGAGTACAAACAGTAGGGGAGAGAGGGGGTCCCCCTGCTTTACCCCTCTTTTCCCCTGAAAGGAGGCCGAGGGTCTTCCATTTATAGAGATGCAGAAAGATGATGAAGTGACACACTTTCTGATCCAATCTAAGAATAGGGCTGGGAATTTCAGTTGCTGCAACCATCCAAACAAGAAGTTCCAGTTGAGGCTGTCAAAAGCTTTGGAGATATCAATTTTTATGAGACAGCTGGGCTTCATATCAACCTGTTTGTACTT
This sequence comes from Rubia occidens, assembly GCA_032360425.1. Classification (NCBI taxonomy): domain Eukaryota; kingdom Viridiplantae; phylum Streptophyta; class Magnoliopsida; order Gentianales; family Rubiaceae; genus Rubia; species Rubia occidens. Next base: position 467 of record JAUOBV010063692.1, read on the forward strand.
ATGAAGCAGTTCTTGTGTCAGTAAAATATTATGTACTATGTTTCTACCTTTTACAAATGCTGATTGGTTATTTGATACTAGAAAAGGTAGAACCACCCCCATTCTGTCACACAGAATTTTTGTCACCACCTTGTAGATAATGGAGCAGCAGGAGATGGGTCTGTAGTCCCCGGGGCCTTGTGGTTGTGGTTTTTTCGGAATGAGACTGATCACCGCCTTGCTGAAGTTCTCAGGGATCTGGTCTCCCTGAAAGAATCCAAACACTGCCTGAGTCACCCCTTTCCCTACAATGTCCCAGGTTTCTTTATAAAAATGGCTAGTGTAGCCATCGTGTCCGGGGCTTTTGCTGGCTTTAATACCTTTGAGTGCTTTGAAGACTTCCTGGTCTGAGATGGGAGTGATCATCTTAGCTTGCTGGTGTATTGTTAGAACTGCACCTCTCTTAGTTATCAGTGGATCCAGTTTCCACTCTGGTTGGATCTCCTTTCCAATCAGGTTTTTGAAAAAATTTACCAGTTGCAGCTCAATGTTCTCTCTTCCCTGGATCATTTCATCCCCACAGACTAATGAGACAATGTGGTTTGAGAATCTCCTGGCTTTCATCATCGAGTAGAATAAGGTAGTCGGCCTATCCCCTTCATTCAGCCATTTCACCTTGGCCCTTTGTTTAAGGAAACTGAACTCTGCCTCAGACATCCTCATGGCTTCCTCCCTACTTACTGATTCTTGTCTCTGCTTCAGTATTGAACCCGGCTCCATTGCCAGGTTGATCTGATCCGCTTCCCATGTCTCCTTTGCCAACTTTGTCCTCTTCTCTATCTCAGAGAATTCCTCTCTGTTCAGCTTCAGCAGTGGGGACTCCAGTGTTTTAAGTCTCTCAAAGAGTTGTGTGAGGTTGTTTATTTCCCCAATTTCCCAGAAAGCTTTCACTGTTGTTTTGAACTTCTGTGACAGGCTCCACATATTGAAGAACTTGAAAGGTTTTGGAACCTTCTTCTGCTCCCTATTTATTCTTTGGATTAATGGGAAATGATCAGATGTCCCATTAACCTTTACCTGGCAGACAGATTCTGGTAGCTGATTTAGCCACTCTTCATTTGCTAGTGCTCTATCTATGTTACTGTATATTCTGCCCTCGTCCTTCCTTCTGTTGCACCAAGTATAGCTAGGGCCAATTGTTTTCATCTGGAACAGCTTTGCATTTAGGATTACAGCTTGGAAGTCCTCAAGCTCATGCTGCTGGATTTGTGCACCCCCCATTCTATCTTCAAAAGTTAGAGGGCTGTTGAAGTCCCCCATGATCAGCCAAGGTCTGTCATTGTGCTGTACGTTACTCAGAAATCCCCATAATTTTGTCCTGTCGTTAGGTTGATTGTTACCATAAACCATGGTAATATAGACAGACAGGTTCTGCTCCCTGATTATACATTCTATATCAATCCACTGATCTCCTTTGTTTAGAATCTTCACATCAAAGTAGTCCTCCCTCCAAGCCAACCATATTCTTCCACTATCAATAATTGAACTGTTAGTCTCCAGATTCCAGTTAAGACCTATATTTTTCCATACCTTTTTTTCGTTTTCTTTCTTCACTTTTGTCTCTAAAAAACCCAGTAAACCAAACTGATGTAGCAGACAAAATTCCCTAACCTGCTTCTGTTTAACTGTACTATTTATCCCTCTCAGGTTCCATGCAAGTATGCTACTTGTCATAGGGGGGATCAGGTAGAAGGTTGAAAAGATTACCTCTAATTCTCCCTGAGCTGCTCTCTGCTTGTTCTTCTATTCCAGCTCTGAATTTCTGTAGCAGGGCATCCGGTTCTCCCCTGTGTTCTTCACTAGGAAACTGTCTCCTCCTTGTCACATGCTGGAACTCCATTTCTGGTGTTGCTGATTGTTTTTCAGGGGACACCTCCGTTTTGTCTGCCCTTATGTCTTCCAGCTTTCCAGGTGAAGTTTCCCTTTCCCTACTTCCCTCCAATTCCCTTTGGGTATTCACAACTGTCTTAGGGATTGGCACATAGACCTTCTTCACAGGTTTTGCCCTCTCTCTTTTCCTACATTGTTCTCCCTCATGCCCTATCATAGAGCAGAAACTGCAGGTTGTAGGCATCCATTCACAGATGATGTCCTGGCTCTGGATCACCTCGTTTTCATCCAGGTAGGGGATCCTCTCCGGTATTTTCTTCCCCAATTCCACCTCCACTAAGACCCGAGCATAGCTGAGCCTTTCCAGCTCACTTGTGGCCCTATCTAATTTGACAGGGGTGCCAATGGGACTCAATATGGTACACAATATTTTTGGTTTCCAGTAAACTACATCTAGTTTGGGAAGCTGCAACCAGACTGGTACTTTACTTGGGGTCTCTAGGTCTAGGTTCTTTGTCCATCTGCTTATGATGACTGGCTTATTATCGAATAAGATTATCCCCTTTTCCATAACCTGATCTGCCTGAGTTTTGAGTGCAAATTTTACCAGGAATACTCCAGGTTTGGCCATCCATATTTTCAAAATGTTATGGGGTTTCCAAATTCTCCTAAAAAAACCATTCATTACCGAGAAGGGGGGAAAGCACCCAAGATTTTACATACCAGAGTTGATTCCCAGCATTTGATACTGTCCTCTACATCTTCCTTCATTATTTTACCCATGACAATACCTTCAACCTCAATTGGTGTATAGAATTTTACCTCCCCCTGCTCCTTTGCTTCGAAAAGAGCTATCCATGGGGGCATCCTCTCCTCATCCATTCTATCTCCCCACCGTGGCGTAGCTGGTGACAGTTTCTGTGTTTCCACCGGTGAACTAGCATTTCGACTTCCCTCACCCAACTCCACCTCCCTCCTTTCAGGCTGAGTGGATTTAGTCTCTTGTACCTCTGGTTCCTCCATTGTCTCTTCCTTTCTTTTCACATTTTCGAGTTGTGTCGCAATCGCGCAGTCTTGATTCAATTGGGTTTTTGGGGGTTTATGTGAACTTCTGTTGTTTATCTTGTCTCGCAACCTCTTCTTGCCACTCGACCTTCCCATTTCTGGGGGCAAATATGCCGGAGCGTACTACCAAGTCGATCGGAAAAAGGTTGAAGGAGATAAACACATAGTTGAAGGTGTTTTCGCCCCTAGGTCATCTCAGTGTTTTCATGATTACTGTTAATAATTGAGTGACTTATTTAGGTGGTTGTTGAGCAGTACTCGAAGTTAGATGAAGCTTCCAAAAGAAAGAGAAAAAAAAGGCTTGATTGACAAACATGGGAAGAGTAATGACCTTCATGGAAACAAACTAGTGGAAGTAGCCAGGACCAGCTTTGAGCGGTATACACCCATGAATAGATCTCCGACACAGATTTTAAATATACATCGAGGTGTGTTCCAAGAACCCCTGCCTATGAGGGATATGACAAATAAATGATAGAGAGAAAAGATACAAATATGTATTGTAATCACCACAAATATTATTGCCACGATACGAATGATTTTAGCCATCTTAGAATGGAGATTGAGAGATGTGCAATGGAAGGTCGACTTCAAGGCTTTGAACCTCAATGTGGAGATCGTGGAGAACCCCCGAGACCAAGGAATGATTATCGACCTTGGCAGACGTATGGGAGGAATTGTCAGAATAATGGAGGTAGAGTTGATAGAAGAGTTGATAGAGAACCTCGAGATCAAGGTCAGGAAAGACGTAAGGAATGACCTCGTGAGCAACCGGTTGGGAATTAAGACAATAGAAATGGGGATAACCCGGTGGTCCATAGAGTGATTAATGTGACTAAAGGGATTGTGGGGGAGAGATCTTTGAATACTTTTTTGAAGGCCGATTCTCGCTTCCTACTGGGGAGCCACGACCTAAGAGGTTTCGAAAGGAAGAGACAATAACATTTTCAGAGGCAGATGCATTTCTGAATCAAACTCCACATGCTGATTCCATAGTGTTCTTGGCTATCATTAGAAACTCGTTGGTGAAAAGAAAGTTAATTGATGATGGAAGTGGTTTCGAGGTAATGTTTACAAACTTCTTTGACTAGCTAGACATAGGTCGTAATAATCTGAAAAAAGTCTGCCTTGCTAATGTTTGATTTTACGGGTAAAATTGTATTTCCTTTAGGAAAGATCACCTTGTCGATGCAGAGAGCTAATATAGATAAAGGGGTGACAATAGGTTATGATTTCGTGGTCATTGATGCATATACACTAGTAGAGAATACCCTATTAAATGCATGATTATAATTCCTTATTAAAGCAGTGTTAGAGGGAGGTTCCATTTTATTTCAGAGGAACCGCCTTCTATTTTAGGTTCCAAACCATTCTCTGATCAGCCCCTAACATTAAAGGTGGTTATATTTTAATTAAAGACACTTTTTCAGGAACCGTATTTAATCTGGGCGATTAAAGGTGGTCATTACAAGAACCGCCTTTAAACCAAACAGATTCAAGGCGATTATTGTTATTAGTGTTTTTGTTGTTCATCATCCGCCTCATCCTTCAATCTTTAATACTTTCAGCTATCTTCCCAAAGATTTTTGCGATGATTTTCACCTTTTTCTTAATGATCGTATAAGCCCTTATTTCGATTGGTTTCGCGGTGACAATTGTGTTGGCTGGCCACAACTCTGTCTATGGTTCTCGATTCGATCGATTTCCCTTAGCTACTGATTGTGTAGGGTTTTTAATTTGATGGTTATTAATGACAGACAGGGACGGACCTTGAAAGAATGTATTTTCCCGTAATTAATGTGTGTATTGCTTATAGAAATAAATAGAGTACAATAAGGAAAGCTAGTGCTAGTAGAACTCTAGCCTAGTCATCATGTTTATCTAGAATAAATCAAATCAAATTAGAAACCTGATTTACTCTAACACCCCCCTCAAATAAAGTGTCAGATGCTCAGTGACGCAAAGCTTAGAATCGAAGAACTCGAATAAAGGGCGAGAAGGTCCTTTAGTGAAGAAGTCAGCAATCTGAAGAACAGTGGAGACATGGGCGACATGGAGCTTGCTAGAAGTGACCAAATCCCTAAAAAATGATAATCGATGTCGATGTGCTTTCCTCTTTTATAGGAAACAAGATTCCGTGCCAAGTATATAGCGCTTCTGTTGTCACATAACATCAACAGAGAACCAGATAGCAGAACACGAAGATCTCGAAGTAGATGAGTCAGCCAGATGACCTCAGGAGCAGTGTTGCGAGAGCTCGATACTCAGGCTTAGTGCTGGAACAAGACACAGTAAGCTATATCTTGGCACTCCAAGAAACACAATATAGCCATACGTAGATATGCAAGTCTCTAAATAGCGGGCCCAGTCAGCATCAGAGTGTCCCAAAACGTCCAGAGTACTGGAGGAGTGGAAAGTAAGTCCGAAATGAATTGTTCCTCAATCATAACGAAGAATTAGAGTGATTGCTGTAAAATGGTCATCCCATGGATTCGGCATAAACTGACTAACAGTCTTAACCAAAAAAAGCCAGATCAGGACGAGTGATGGTCAAGTACTGGAGAGCTCCCACCAAAGAACAGTACAAAGTTGAATCCCAAAATGGTGGACTGGAAGAGCTGTGTAACTTTGAGCCAGGTATAAATGGAGTAGTCACCGAAGCCACATTGGACATCCTAGGACAAGTGAGAATATCCCTAGCATACTTTGCCTGACCAATAAATATACCGGATGAGGCAGGTGATACCTTCAAGCCAAGGAAGTAATAAAGGGCCTCTAGATCCTTAATAGCAAACTCCCAATGTGTCTGATCAATAAATTGCCGAAGACATGCCGAGTCATTTCCGGTAAAGATAATGTCATCGATATAAACCCAAAGGTACAACAATGATGATCTTCGAGAGAGAACAAACATAGAAGTATCTGCAATACTGCACTGAAACCCAAGCTCAGATAAATACGTGCCGAATCTCTGAAACCAAGATCGAGGGGCCTGCTTGAGACCATAAATGGCCTTTTGCAAGCAATAAACATAATCCTGATGGACTAAGTCCTTATAGCTAACAGGCTGCTCCTTATAGACGGGAGTGTCAAGAACGCCATTAAGAAAGTCATTCTTGACGTCTAACTGATGAAGGGGCCATGAGCGCATCATGGGAATTTCAAGGAATGTTTAGACCATGGAAGCTTTGACCATAGGACATAAGGTGTGGTCAAAGTCAAAGCCAATAATCAAAGAAAACCCCTGTGCAAGTAGCCGGGCTTTATGGTGATCCACAGTACTATCTAGGCAAAACTTCACTCGATAAACCTACTTGGAACCCATAACATTAACATCCGAATTACAATGGCAGATTAATACAAATCACACACATAAAAGAAAAAGAAATCAAATATGAAAAAATAAAAATCAACAACAATGTAAGATAGAATTTTGATGGAAATAATACATGTGGAAATTTGAAGTTCGTACCTGGAGGTGAAATTTTAGGTTGGTGATGAATGAAATAAAAGTTCATAAAAGAGGATAAATTGGGGAAAAACAATCACCTCATAGAAGAGAAGCCCAAAATCTTGAAGAGCTTCACCTGTAGATGGAATCAACTCCGCAGGTAAATTATTCTCCCACTAATACCTGACTCTCACTGAGTATTCTTTGGCCAGAATTGGAAGTGAAAAATATGCCGCTTGACCTAGATAGGCATGTAGAGCAACACCCTTTGCTCAAAACCTGAACCACTAATACCGCTACCATCAACAACGAAACACTAATACCACCACCATCACATGTGTACCACTCTTACTACCATCGTCACTGCACCACTAGCCCGCACCATCAAAATCTTCAATTCAATTGACCTTAACGACTTTGGATTCAAGTTAAATTTGATATTCATGAGGAAGAGTCGAACACTTGTGTGGTGAGATGAGCGTATCCGAGATACTGGACAATGATGGGGAGAGAGACACGGGTGTAACAAAGAAAATAGGACACAAACAACATCGTTTTAAGCAGCCACTGGTGGCCACAGTGGAATCACATAGTCTGGAAAAATAAGAAGATTGGAATGTGTGAAAAAAATAAATATACCCTTTATGAACAATTGTGTCAACCATGGATCAGGTATTAGTAATCTTCTTTACCAATTCTATTGCACCACAAAGCATATTCAACATTAATTCACAGTTTGAATTGATTAATATTTTTCAATAGGTCATCATCTTTTGTTGTAGAGTTTACATTTTATTTTGAATATACAATCTCTGGTCGTAGGTCAAACAATTTCAGTGGTTATAATTATTCAAGTTTCCAAGATTTTGGAATTGTTAATGATTGAAAACAAATGTTGGATGAGAATAATCCTTTGACAAAGGCATTTTGGATGGCACGGCATCGGTTCAGAGATAATGAATTTGAAATGGCTTGAATAAAACTAATTGGAACAAGGGAAAAAATGCTAGAAGGTATAACATCCTTGCTACTTCGGAAATTTCACCCCTCCCCACATTGGATCTGAGAATGATCAAAGAGACGTTGTCATCGAGACACAGTCTGAAATACTTACACGTATTAGTGAAGTCTACTATTTGTATCTCGCTCTTCAATACCCATTCTTATTTCCATGTGGAGAGTATGGTTATAGCATTGACATTCTATTTAGAGATGTCAACTATCAGCAGTAAAGGAAGAGGTCAAGGACCAATGTTGGTGTGTCCATGGGCATTCTCTTGGTAGCAATGAAACACTGAAAGAGGGACCCAAATTGACACGTTATAGCATAAATAGTATCTTGATAACTCTTCTCAGTAGGATAATAGTTATCAACTACTTCGAGGGGCACGACCCCTTAATATTTCCTGGACTCGGAATCTCTTAAAATATTTTGTATCGCATGATGACTGACACTCTGCCAAGAATTCAGTTCCAACTTCGATTTGTAAATATCTTTAAAAACCTTCTATATCGAAGGATGGTTGTTATTAGGCAAAGAATTTAACTCTCTATTGCATTTGGCTATGTCCAATATCATCCTTATCACGTCATTTGTAGCATTATTCAGCTCTGTTCTAGTCTTAGAGAGTTCTCGACAAGGTTTATGCAATTCTTTCCTTAATGCATTACACTACGAAGGCAGGATAAAGCAAAAATTAAACAAAAGATAGCGAATAAAAGGTGAAAGTGATTATTCATAAATAATAAAAGTACATGAGGGGGCCTCCAAGGAAAATTTTATATTCTACCCTACCCTAGAATTGTCTCCCTCATTATTGGTCTTGTTCACCTCATCCTCAGCCACTCGATGCTTTTTCGCTTCAGTTTTTTCTTTTATAGTCATGGTTGAGAGAGAGAGAGAGATGGAGAGAGGAAAAAGGGAGGGAGAGAGAGAGAGAGGAATAAAGAGGGAGTGAGGGAGGGAGAGTGGGAAAGAGGGAGTGAGAGAGGGAGAGATGGAGAGAGGGGGGAGAGAGAGGGAGTGAGAGAGGGAGTGAGAGAGGGAGAGGGGGGGATTAGTTCATATCCTTCTCACCCTGCTTTGCCCCACTTTACCCGCTATGCATAAACTAATTTATCATAAAGTATTATTTATCCATAATGCACATGTTTTACTTATATATTTTCATGTAAATATTGTTGAACTTTTAGTTTTAACACTAGTAAAAAAAATTGGAGATATTAATGAGGTGAGTAAAATGGATTTGAAGTGAATATAAAGACCCAAGTGGGTGATGGGGCATGCGTGGATTTTAATATTGTACCCACCATGGGTGATGAGGTTGGTATGAGTATGAAAATTTTAGGTGGGCATGGGTAGGGAGGTACCATAATACGTTCCCGCCCCACCTCATTGCCATCCCTAAGGGAGAGGAAGAGAGGGAGAGAGGGAGAGGGAGAGGGAGAGAGAGGGGGGAAAAGGGGGAGCATCATTAAACCACTTTGAAGACTTCAGGAAGTCCTTAAGAGCAACTTGAAGGCCGTCATCCTTGGAAGCTTCTTCCCATTTCTTGTCCAAGATATCATTGGCATTGAACTTGAGGAAATACCTTAGATATTTGACCTTCTCAGTTGGAAGAAGATCATAAAATGAGGGTAAGAGCTTGTCCTCAATCAAGGAATGACATCCAAGCAACTGTGTTGACTTAAGAAGATGGAATAATAAGTTCTAAAACTCCCGAGTCTTTATCAGTTTGTCCTTAAAAGCCTTGAACAAGGAGGCCTGGACTTTGGGACCTCGAGCCTTCTCCATATTTTCTTGCTGGAGTACAAATTTTCTATTTTTAGCTTCCAGGGCCCCAATACTTTCTTTGGCTTCCTTGAGCTCTCTCCTTAAAAAGATTAGCTCCTCATCATTTTCTTGAGCCTTTTGGAGCTCTTCCTTTTCCTGAGTCAGCTTCAAGCTCTTTTTTGTACCTTCTCACAAATACTTGATATCTCATTACTATAGGTCCCCTTTGTTTGGCACTCAATACCTCCAAGAAGAAGTATAGATATTGAGATACCTTATATGAAAAAGAGAGAAATAAGGAATGAGAGACAAGAAATCGGATATGAAATAAAGGCCTCAAGGATTCAAACAAACCTCAGGAGAATTGATTAAGTCGCCCAAGGCTTTCTTGTCTGAGACAAGGGCGATCGAGGCTAATTGAGGAACACTAGGAGTCTGGGGAGTTTCTTGATCACCATTCCTCTTCTTAGATAGCTCGTTCAAGGAAAGTCCCTCCGGTCCTTTCCTTTTAAATTTATCATTGGTTGCATGCATGTCTCTGCCCCGTGAGAGGGAATTTAACCCAACCAGAGAAGAATTGCCTCCTTTCTTCAAGTCTTCACCTAGACCCACTGAAAAGTCAGAAAGGTTAAGGGTTAAGAACAAAAAAAGACATGTAAATTAACAAAATTCTATTACTAGAACACCTTCGAGGACTTTCAAAGGTTTAGGTTTTCATGAATTAATCTGGAGAGGAGGTTCTCGAGGAAGCTTCATTGGGTGCGGTAATGAGAAAAATTCCCCCTCGACCACTCATTTTTTTCTTTCTTCCTTTAGAGCTACATTCTATAGCTAAGCATTGTGCATTTTCTTGCTTTTTTTGCTCAAACATCTGGAAGATGAATTTATTGTAGATCTCAGTTGACCAAATAAAACCACCAATCGAGGTTTTATTGAGAAAAAATCGTATAATCAATGAGTGTAGCTCAAAGGAGACTCTTGGCATCCTCGAGATCCGCATCACAAATGAACCTTTTCCCTTTTGAGGACTTAACTATCATGGTATCGCGTCTTGATTCCAATTGGGGACTTTATACCTCTGGCTGTAGTTGAAGGTAAATATTTTGTTCTTATCTTTCCACCCCGATGAATTAGAAGGGATGGTAAAAGCCTTTTGTTTCACCCATCAATTGGCGAAGGTAATAATAATATCTTTCTTATTCCTGTTAAATGCCACGTTGTACAGCGAGTAAAGCAACCTGTACTTAGGTTTAATCCCAAGATCGTTGTATCTCGTCATGAACATCATGATAATGACCATCACAATGGGATGAACTTGTGTTGGGTTAACTTTGAACTCTTTGAGCATCTTCGAGAATAAGGAAGGGAAGGAGAAGCAAAGCCCAAATCTACTATGCTTGAGATAAATGGTCGAACTCTCTGTTGGTGGATCTAAGGAAGATTCTTCTGCTCCTAAGGGTCGCAACTCAATATCTGGAGGCATGAATTGACCTTGGGGAATAGTGGAAAAAATCTTGACAACATGATCCTCGTTCCCTGACACACCATCGATATCTTGAGTTTGTGGGGATGCACTTTCGTTATGAGCGAGCTCATCCTTATTAGCAGGAGGCTCGAGGTCCTCGTATTTTTTTCTCCAGGAAGCATTTTTTCCTTCGTCTATACCAGAGCAAACATGCCTGGAGGATGGCATTTTTGGACCCCTTTTTCTTCTTTGAAGGGATATGCGATGAAACTTCTCCTTCTTCCATGTTATGGGCGATCTTAATAGGGAACCCTTTTCCATACATGTAGGCCAAACCAAAGGGATTTCTCAAGGGGGTATGTCAGTGATTAAAAATTCACCGAGATGACGGTTAGTGTGGCTTATTTCGTCGACTTCAGGTTCAAGATCCCTATTGAAATACCCCCTTTCACTCTCGCTACCTTGGCTATTTCTGGTGAATCAACTTCCTTTTCTTATGGTCGAATCTCATCGGGAAACCCCCTCTTGTCAGATATCTTACTAGGAGTAGAAGTACCAGTATCCATTATAGATAAAAATGGGGATAACAGAAAAGTGGAAAGGATGACAGAAATTACTTGCTAAGGAGAAGTAAAATAATGGAGATGGTTGTGACAAATTAGTGCGTTGCAAATATCCTCTTCAAATAACCTGCAAGTAAATGAGGGGAAGTTGAGAAAAAAATAGTTATGAATACTGAAAAGGTGGTTGGGTACTGATTATCTCAAAAAATTGAAAAAGTTAAAAAGGCGTGAGAAGTTTTTCATATCTTTCATAAATAAAAGTGTCATGTACAAGCTTATTCTCGAAACTGAGCAAAACGCTAAGTGACTTCAAGATATCATATCGAGGGTCAAATCAAGTAATCTCGAGAATGATACCTCGAGCACCCCAAGACTCGAACCTTTAGGTTACCACTAACAAGTTCTCATGAATGCTTCAAGACCTCAAAAATATCTTTAGTTTTCTGGGGGCTTTTGATGATTGTGTAACCTAATAGGCCCAAATAAGTTCTTGGGCCTATATTAGCCCAACAAGCATGAAGGAAACGTTCAAACATAATGGTCGCATTTATAGATACTTAAGATGTAGAGTTAAAGGCAAATACTACTAGAGCTATTCAGGTATAAATACAAGGTATTTCTACAACTTAGTACTCATTCTCTTTATACGACATTCATATGGTTGATTGACTTAAGTACCAGAGAGTTTTTCCCTGGAATACTCTGGGGCTTGTTTCTTTGCAGACCATGATCAAGGGACTTGCAGTGCAATTTAGTCGGTTTTGAGATGCATCACATATGTTGCAAACTACATCCAAACAGTGAAGAAAAGATTTTCTGACACCTGACACATAAAACCTCTATTTAGATCGAATATTGAACTGGACCTGCCCATCCTCCCTTACATGCTTAGCCTCCTTTGGTGTGAGTTTCTTTTATTTAAAATTAACTTACCTAGTTTACTATTCTTCATATTTATTTATAGTGTACCGATCGTGTGATTTTGGTCGGCATATTGTGCTCCTCTCTCCTCAATTGTGGCCTGGAAAATGAAATTATGGTTAGCAGTGCTTTTCCGCCAATTCTAGGATTAGTTACCTTGAGACAAAGCGGTATGTGCATTTAGTAGACCGGTTTATTCCGACGAAGTGAATATTTTGATGCTAGTATTTGCCTAGCTAGGACTGGGTGAGTTATGTATATACCATAAGCCCCCTAGCCATGGGATCATTGCTATCTAAGCAGATGGTATATATTGATATCAAAGTATTTGATGTGTCTGTCTAAGTGAAGTTGGGCGAGCGAGTGATATTCATCATTTTGAATTGTTAGAAATATAATGGTGGAAGCGAAGTTGAAAATGGCTTTATGGGTAAGAATGCATAAAGTCGTAAGGATTGTTAGTGGATACTAAAAAAATAATAATGTTGGCCAATAAGTATTTCTTAATTTTAGGGAAGTGGTTAGTAGTGTCCCAAAAATGATGGAGAATTTGAAATATAAATTAGACGACATGCACAATAATCATTACTTGGTGTAGATTTTAAAACTGAAAGGTGATGACTCTATTTTTCAATTGACACAAGTTATTGAGTTCCTCGAGGAGGTGTGTACATAAAAAGGCAACTTTTTGGTTTGTTTTCTCTATATAAGTGGGTGTGTGTTGGTAAGTTTACCTAGTGCCCGTCGCTTTCTTTAGGAGCTTTAGAAGTGATCCAAATTTTCAAGGAGGCTATATAGTGCATAAGGTATATTATCTATTTTTATTGTTTATATTTCAAAAGCATGGTGGTTGTGATTCATGAGTCATCATCTTCCCTTGTCGTTCCTGGTGTTGTTGGTAATGATGTGATTGATAGTGATAGTGTTGATGATGAGGTGATCCCTAACAGGTTGATGATGAGTTGGTCCTCAAAGGGATGTGTTGTCAATGAAGGGGTAATCCAGAAAGTATTGATGGTAATAGTATTATTTTTATGAATTATTTAGTTTATTTCAAAGAGAATCATTCTTTTTTGAATGACTGTGAACTTATGATAGCCGGTGCTGGCGTGAGGGTGCAAGACCCTCCTGCCGGGTTTTCCAATGTGAATGAGTTTTATGAGGACCACGATCACGACACAAATGATTACTTCCACTTGAAAAAGGCCATAGAAGAGGGTTTGAAATCAGGAGAGTTGACCGCGTTTACTAAATATGCTGGAGCTTACAACATAGCTACGTATCGGGGATCTAGTAGAGGGAAGGATCAGGGATGAGACACCAGGGAGGGAAGAGAAGTAGCCAGAGTAGAGCGTCGATACCCATGACTATCAAACCATTAAACATCATTCATCACAAAAGGATTCAAAAGTCCCAACAAATCCCTAACATATAAACTAAAAAATCCAAAGTCAACTTGAAACATTAACTAGTAGTCCAGTGTATCAGAACTAATAAATTAACTAACAATCTAAAATATCAATTCCATATAATATATTCCAAACAATCAAACTCAATTTTTTTCTAAACTTGTGTCTATTCGTTGCTGTTTTTTTCTCCAACTTGCCTTCTCCTACTGGTTTGAAGAAGATGCCCTCCTAATCCATTAACGCCAGGATTAAAGTTCGGCTTCGGTCCTCTATTCAAGGAAACACCATCATGAGCATGATTTTCCTTGAATTTTGTATTATCTCATCAATGCCATCGTAGAGCTCTAGATTAGAAAAATATTCATGTGAACTGATAGGAGTAGGTTGAGAATCAATTGGTTGCGTTTATCCAATTCGGTCATCAAGGCCCTGGTGACAATGTCAATGCTCTCTTGAACATGTAGAAAGCTTGACAAGCAAATTACAAACAGAAATAAAAAAAATTAGGAAAAACTAACAAAAAATTATTATTTTTAGAAACATAAAACATCATGTACAATAATGAAAACACCAATCCCTAAAATTAAAACATCACAATAGCACAAATAACATCATCGACACCTACATTAAGACACATCACATAAGTATTCAAAACATCAATATCAAAATTAAAACATTAAAAAACACACATTAAAATATTTAACAAACAAAACTGAACATACCTTACATACTTAACACATGAACACACTACTAAAATCAAACACTGAAATTGAAAGATGACACCAACACAAATAACAAGACTTAAAACTTAAACATGAAATACCTAAAACAAAACCAAAAACAACAAAATGTTATCTAAACCAACACAACTGAAAAAGAAGAATACTTACAGAGCCTCATTCGTTATTAATTTTTAACTTTAGTGGGAAAGTTTTCCGAAATCGGAAAAGTCACATACCGTGAACTTGAACAAGCTTCATCAACATTTGCATGCATTCTCTTCCTCAACGTTATAGTAGCACCAAAGCCCACATACTTACCCATACATGGCAAAAGAAATGATTCCTTAGTCATAAGCCATGATTCATAACCAGTCTCAACAATCTGCTTGCACCTGTTAATCAAGATCTTGGTGTCCCAATGGTGAACAAGAGGACCAATAGAGCGGTATGGTTTTCCTTGGAAAGGAAACCTCTACAAGTAACACATTAAAAGCACAACTAGACAAGAATTCACTACATCCTAAAAAATCCCACCGCCTCACATAGTTTTCTCAGCACATACCCATACCAATCCAATTTCTTAATCTCCCCTACATCCTGCAAAATTCCAACCAAGTTATAATCAACAAAGGAACCGGTTGTAGGACTAAAGAAGTACACACAACATACATCACAAACAGTTTTTTTAAATCTTCACAACTATCACTTAATATCATTATCTTCTCAAACAACATATCATAAGAGATAGTTCCAAAACTATCAACTCCAAGCTTTATCTTCCACTTGTTCCTCATCTCTAAATCATTTCTATCCCCCTTACCCGGGTTACTAACCTCAACCACCTCCTAATGAGTGATAGACAATCCTAAAACATTATGAACATTATCACGTGTTACAAAATACCTATCAGACCAAATTGTTTGAACATGAATGCTAGGATTAAAATTGGCAATTGGGTAAGAAATGATATGTTTGAGAAGGAGTATGAAGTTAAGTTTCAATAGGCCATCAAACCCAATCTCACACACAATGTTCCTCAGTTTTACAATCAACATACACTTCAACTAATCAATCTTCCCAAGGCTAAACTTGGTACTGAAGTTCTTCTCAACACTGAAAACAAAAAGATAGTTCATAAAACATCACATACAGTACTAAGAACATCAATATCTAAAAGTTAAATACCACAAACGCACCAAATAATATCGATGACAACTAAATAAAGAAACATCATATGCAATGTTTAAAACATCAATGCACCTTGAGTCATCATCATCATCATTGGCATCAGAAGATACAGGTGTTTTCCCTGTCCAACCCCTCTTGATGAAGCTCCATTTATAAACATGTTCATCGACTTCTTGACAACACCCACTTCCAGATTTTATTTAGAATCATAACCATAGCTTCATTGAAATCTTTGGCAACTTTCTTCTTGTTTCCCATAACTTTAGGTCCATATTTTGTTTCCTCGGCTTCGAAGCTTCCATCGTCATCTTCTTCTTCATCACTTCCAGACTTCTCGTCTGAACCACTATCCAAATCCGTAGTAGTCTCAACTTCACCAAATTCATTCCTCAAAGAATCTTCATCATCATTCTTAGCAGTTTGGGTTCCATGAATAGAACTAAACACCTCATTATCTACAAAAATAATAAAATATCACATCAGAATGTAAACACGTCAAAGAATCACAATTACACAACAAAGCTATGAAAACAGAAACAAAAAGGAGAAATCAAATTTTACCAGAACAACTGATGTCATCCATATCAGCATTCCTAGCAGCGTCATTCTCAACTATAGTAGACTTCAATTTTTTTATCAACAAATTTCTTGTTGCTATCATCACCTATCTTGAAACATCAAACCATATATTAAAACATCACATCATGAAATACTAAATGATGGAAACTAAAAACCATGAGAAAATTACAGCACCTCTCTTCACTACATGGATGTTCTTCTTGCTATCATCACCTACAAAACATGAAACGTCAAATTAGAATGTTACAAGATTATATCAAAATATGAAAACAATATTATAAAAAATGAAATTTTAAGAGTGAATCTAAAATAATTGCCAACAACAGAAGAACTTTTCGATGCAGTATTTTTAGATTGCTTGATCATAGTAGCGTCCTTCTTGATAACATGAGTTTTTCCCTTATCATCACAAACAACTACAAACAATAAGCATCAAATCATATTGCAAGAAAAATAAAACATAACATTAAAAGGCTAAATAATAAGAAATAAATAATTTAAAATCAATACCTTTGCCACTAACACCCATAGCAGCAATCGACATATGCTTCACGTGTTTTTTCTTATTCAGCATCCTCCTTGCAGGCTCACTCTCAGAATGAGCAACTTCAATTCCAGTATTTCTACCATCATTTGATTCTGTTAAGGACCTTTTCAAATTATAAACACTAGCTACAACTGCAGCTTCATCTTCATCCACCAAATCAAGGTTTCGCTTAGCTATCTCATTCTGTCTCTTCTTAGCAGAAAAAGGTCCTGAAACCAAAAATAATACCAACAAAAATAAGAAACATCAATATCCTACATGCACATAAATGAATAGAAGGGGAAAAAAATCTAAAATCAAATTAGCATTCTGATCTTGCCTCAGTTTTTGTGACTGTCTCATAGCACCACCACCAACAAGGGTTGCGTTGGAAACATGAAATATTATTATTAAAATATCAAAAAAATATAATGCAATATCAATTACTTTGGCAAAAGGAAAACATGATAACTATAAACACCTAAATATTAAAATAATTAAAGATATCTACCTTAAATGAAACAACTTCAATTGCAAAAACTAAATGCTTCTAAAACTTAAACTGTAAAACATCGGTCACATCACACTGAAAATCACAACGATAATCTAAAAACCAATAAATACAAATTAATAGCCAAGAACTACATAAACAGAAAATCTGAATCATCATAACAAAAAAAACAGTAAAATCACAACATATGTAAAACTCAACCCAAACACAAACAACATCACACCTGAAATTGAAGCATAAACCTGAACATACACAACATACACAAAAACTAGAAATTATTCAAAAAACCAACAAAGCAACAGTCCATGAGATACACCTCTAAAATGTAAGCACAACATTTAATAGAAAATCATATCAAACTACAGATAAAACTTCATAACCAAAATTTTAAACAATATACAATAAACTAAAAACATCAATAAATCTGCACACAAGATAATGACAATTCAAATGAAAGAAAAGATAGAAAACATGACCTAAATTACAGTACAAGGAAAAAATAGAACAAAAACTCCACACAAAATCAAAGAGCATCACACTAGAAAGACACAATAACTGTTCAACATGTACACAACAAAACTGAAACATCAAGACAAATCTATAAAACATCATGCCAAATAAGTACAACATGAAAGTAAACCTGAACAACCACAACATACATTAAAATATGGAAATAAAATAATATAATCGTGCCAGAATGGAACAAACGAATAAATACCTTGAGAAGATGTAACAACCACTAACTCTGACCAACTTGTTCAATGCAAGTATCGAGTCGGGCCTGAGCGTGTTACTAAGTAGCAAACGGGTCGAATTACTTAGATGCAGATACGAGCAATAGAGCTATTGCGGAAGCGATTTTAGAATTCAAAAACTAACTTACCAATACACTGAAAGTTTTATAATAAGTATTTTACATGGTTTAAATATACATACAGGTAAACGGTTCAAAATTGGGATCTATATTCAGAAGTTTGGCCAAAATCCTATCCCAAAAGAAGTAACTGCATCACGTACGAGTCTTCACTCTATCTGCTCAGCTACACATGTTGGGGTTCATTAGACTAGGGTAAACTTCTTGGTAATGAGGTTCCATCCCTAGTATTTACCAAGTGGATTTCTAATGAACACATAAACAAATAGCCATATAAATCTTAGCACACATTGATACGAGAGGTTAATGCCAAGTTGCAGTTAAGTGCCTAATATGGCAACCATGACTAACATACATGGCATGGTCCTTTGCAATCATCCAGTAGTGCCAGAAAGCTATCAGGATCAAGAATCCGTTCTAGTCAGCCACACCCATTCAGATGTTCTATCGTGAGCTCGTATCATAAACCATATGGTTATGCTAGCATACCGAAACTCCACGAGTAGCCGATCTAGTTATACAGATTGGTTTATACCAATCCTCGTTTATTTCAACCAAACTACAACTGTGTCGGGGACCCCGATAAACACGCTCAAGTAATCAAGTAGCACACAATCAAGTTTAGCACAACATGATAATGTAAAATCCACACAATATCATAATAATTTAGGACGGTGCAATAAAATACACGTCGCACTTAATTACTATGCAAATAGAATAATTAATTATTCAAAAAACATTTATGCATGATCAAATTTTTTTAAACAATACATTTTAATTAACAAGCTTAATATGTCATGCAATAATCACTTTTTAATTCAAATCGTGATGGGGCGATGAAAACACTCATCTTAACAAAAGGTAGACCCATTTGAATCCGTCGCAACTCCTTCGTTTTTATTCAAACACCTAAATTTTCACATCCAATTTATAACTGAGATTGGTTTCTTCAGAATTTAATCTTAAGAACATAACAGGGGAACCACCTTATAAGGCATTGCACCATTTTTGTTTAAATGATGAAGGAACTTCCTTCCTTCATAAAGAAGAAAGTATGTCAAATGCATAATTGTCTGGTTCAGCATAAGACTTAAGAATGAGACCTAAAAGCTTGCTCCTTTGTTTTGAGAATGGAATACACATATAATACGTGTCATATTTTGGGAGTGTGTGCTATATCACATCCTGTATTTTATTTACTTATGCCCTAATACGTATGTACGTGTACAAAAAATTCTAATTTAGAAAAAAGCAAAAAAAAAGTCATTTATAGTGAAACAAAAAAAATTGAAAAATCAAAATTAAAAATCAACCCTTATTCTTCCCCCTTCTTTCACCACTCATCGGTCACCACCACTTCACCACCGTCACTGCCACCGCCACCTCACCGCCACTGTCACCCGTGACCTCAAATTTTCTAGAAAATCCACTGCTGGCAACCTGCTTGAAAACCAGTTCCCCCATCTCCATGCCCAAAATCAGTGGTCTTAAAAAAGAACTGGAAAATGAGAATCAGGAAACGGTGGTTAGAAAATGGGAATTGGGAAACAAGAGGGGGAAACGAGAGCCGAGCGGAGCAAGATCCGGGTTGGGGAAACGAGAACGGGTGATGAGAATGGGGCGACGAGAGCGGGTCGAAGAGAGCTAAGTCGAGAAGGGCGACGGGAGCCTGGTCGGGCAGGGTGAAGAGCCGGGTTCGGCTGGTGAAATGAGAGCAGAAGGCGGGCTGGGAAAGTTGAGCCAGGAAAAGAAAATGGGAGGCAGGAGGTGAAACGAAAAATGAGAGGCGGGTTGGGAAAGTTGAGCCGAGAAAAGTTAGCTGGTGGCGGGCGGTGAAATGAGAACTGGGAAAGGGGAGCCAGCCCAGGAGAAGGAAAATGAGAGCTGGATGAGAGAAGGAAAAAGAGAACGGCGGCCGGTGAAGGAAGAGAGAAAGGTGGCTGGAGAAGGAAAGGACAACGACCACCGCGAAAATCAACCGGAAGAAAAAGTGCAAAAATTAGGGGGATTCCGGCGAACTCCACGGAGGCCGCTGCCAACAACGCCCGCCGACGGCCACCGCTGAGTGATTTATGTTAAGAGTAAAATTAATTTGTCATTCTAATTAATTAAGATTAATTACAATTTCATTAATAACTATTCAATCTCAATATTTATTTAAATTATCCAAAATACATAAGGTATATCATTAGTACAAATACAGGGAGGGATTAAGTAAAATACAGGGCGTGATATAACGATTCACTATTTTGGGGATTGGGCAGAGTAATTGATCACCTGGCTTGACTTATTTTCGTTTAATTTATTATTATTATTATTATATTTTTTTCATAATTTTTAATATGTAAATAATTATCGATATATTAATTTCAGTTGTAAATACGACGTCACAAGATTTTATATATTTTTCGATAATGTCATAATAATTCTAAAATTTTCAATACAATTTGTTATATAGCTATTTAATCAAAACTTTAATTACTATTTCTTAATTGTTTAAATGATCAAATTTAATATGCGAATTTTACTTCTCGTTTCTCTCTCTATAATTTCTTATTATAACTCGATATCTATACATTTCTTTAGATTTCTAATTTATTTCTTGAATACATGTGTTTACTTAATGTACTAAAGAAGAATAATATAATAATATTAACATTTTACATTATTTTAAAATTTGTATTATTTAAGTTTAAAAATTATAGCAATGCTTCGGCGAAGTAAGAAAATAAAACAGGATTGTTCAGGAATAACTTAACTACTACCTAAGTACTTGACTCATTAGGGTGGGGTTCACAAATGATCCTCTTTTCTTCAAAGCTTTATTCATAACAACACGATTGCCTTTGACGGGCTCAACATAGGATTTTGTAATGTCCAAAACAACATCATCGTGGGAATCACTGGCAACAATAAATAGAAAAATCAACCCAAATTGAGCACAAAATCTAACAAAAGCCTGATATATAACACACATTCAAAAAAAATCTGACAATAATATTGAAATAACATCATATGAAACCAATAAAACATTAAATCCGTAAGAAAAATTCACCGAACACACAAAGATAGAGCAATATCCAAATATTTACACAATTAATAACAGAAACCCTAAAATCAAAACACCAAATCAAACATACAATAAATCGTGATTCCACTACATAATCAACAAATACCACAAATAAGTACAATATTACTTAGGAGAAACCTACATAAAAAAATTGAACTAAATGACAAAATACGCCTAAAATATTAGAACGGGGACTTTACCTTTGTGACTAAACAGAAAACAAAGCTCGTATTGTCGTAGATCGCAAGAAACTGAAGCTTAAATCGGAAAATTTTCCAAAAAATAATGTGCAACTTCCTTGTGATCTTTGCAATTCACTACGAGCAAGAAATATTGAAGAGAATTGAGAGAAAGTGCAATTAAATTGAAGGAAATGAGTGGTTATACGGTTGAGATTTGAGAGGTCGAAGAGAGTGGGAGAACAGTTGCAGGAGGTGGGAATACAAAAATATTGTGAGGGAAATTTTAGAAAATATGATGAAAATGGTTGCTATTTATACCTTGAGTTAAGTGTAAATTATCCAAATTACACATCCACCCCTTGAACTTTCAAAACTTCAATTTGAAATCTCAGGTTGAATTCTTTGCAATTTAATCTCTAGTATTACTGTGAGATGATTTTATACAAGAATTTGTCGAGAAAGAAATGTTAACAATAGAATGTGATTTTGTTTTTGTGAAATATTCACATAAAACCGTCTCATTATTGCTTATGGTGAGACAATGGATTAGATAAAGTGTTAAAAAAATTTAAAAAAATATCTCATACCAACTCTCATCTTTGAATAATTATATTTAAATAAAAAATTTCCCATACCGACTCACACTGTAAAATTGGATGAGGCCGGTCTAAACCTTCTGTGTATTTCTTAAATGTCACTTGGTTTTTGGTTCCTCAACTGCTTCATTAACGACTATGGTCAACCAACTGCACAATATACCTATTTATTACTTATTTTATTGGAACTAGGTCGTCGAATTTTAATAAAAAATTGGTGTTTTCTGTGTCGTATTACACTTCTTGAAGTTTGAGTAGACGTAAAGTACGTTACAACATTCAATGTTCCTTCACTTTCAATTATCA
>JAUOBV010063693.1:0-13670 GCA_032360425.1 Rubia occidens
AATATAAGAAACAAAGTCGCAGCCATATGTATAAGACGCTGACGCGGAGCTTGAGCCGGAGCCAGACAAGGGGAAGTGATATTTTTGAGAAAGGTCTTGGAGCCGAATACAAGCTCGCTGATGTTCCTTTTCTCCCTCTCGCGGCTCAGTTGTGTAAACGATCCTGAGCTCATAGCAAAGACTGGGTGTTTTGTAGAAATCCCTAGAGCTTTATACAAAGCACTGCAATATCTAACTTTAGTACGCACAGTGAAGCCACCAATGCCTGCCCTCCCAAAATTGAATGTTTGGAAAAAAGAGTCAATTAGTTCGTCGATGTGGAGCGAATAATTTCAGAGATTACCCAATCAACAGCCCATGTGCTTTGAATGCGATGCAAAAGCTTCAGAGCTTTTAAATAGCATTCAAAGCATTTGAAGAACACGACGTATTGCCTCGTCCACCAATAAATCAATGCATAATAACGCGTTACTCGCGAGCAGGCGGTATCTTTGCGACAAGATTTTAGAGGCATCTTTGGCATATTAGCGTGAGCACTTTATCTCCATAATGTTATATGAGTAAACGACGCAGAAGCTTCTTTATATCATAGTTCTTCTTGACAGTTGGCCGTACGCAGCTGTAAGGAGCGTAGTAGTGAGCCAGCGTATATTCCTTACAGTGAAAAACACTTCTCTATCATAACGAGGTTTTTGACGATTGTAAATGTTACTGTTTGTTTCATTCGTTACTGTCGTCGCAGCCCTTCCCTCGAGGATCCTCCTGCAACCGTCCACTCTCGACCAGCTTTGAACTTTACTGCCTGGGCTCACCAAATCGTGCTTATTCTCGGCCCTCGACACCAGCGTTCGGCCTCCTCCGTCCTTTTCCATCAATCGACTCTCCCAAGGCGGGTAGCAGGGCCGCAGACTTCGACTGAGGGGGACTTGTCTCCCCAAGTGCTGTCTGCGCCTGTTACGTTCGTTCGCTTGCCTCTGTTGACTGTCACCGCCGAGGGTGGATTCGTCGACCCCAGGCAGACAGAAGACGAGGCTCGCCCGCCTGAAGCAGGGTCACTCCGCCGGCCGTCGCCCACGTCAATCGCGAGCTGTCCAACCTTCCGAGCCGTCACCGCTCTTTCTCGCTGTTCGCTAAACCTTATCGCTTTACTCCGGACGCAGACGCCCCCTAAATTGTCGTCGCCGCCGAACGCCACCACGCTTTAACTACCTGCCTTTGCTACCAACGCTTCGCTGCCTTTACTACGAACTTCCCTTCACATTTGTCCACCTTGCGCGCAACACAGCTAACGCCGCCGCCCACAAACACGCACGTTGACATCGTCTCCCCGCCCATCAACGCCTACAGTACCAGACATTACCGTCGAGGCTCCGCTGCGGTTTTTCGCCGCTCGCGCCAAATTTCCCTTGCCGCCGGCCGCAGACGCCCCTGAAACTATCGTCGCCGCCGAACGCCACCACGCTTTAACTACCTGCCTTTGCTACCAACTTTTCGCTGCCTTTACTACGAACTTTCTGTCGCATTTTGTCACATTGCGCGCAACGGCTCTTAACTCCGCCGGCGACGAACACGCCCGGCTTTGACATCGTTGTGTTGCCCATCTACGCCGTCAGTACCAGACTTTACTGTGGAGTCGTTGCCTCGGTCTTTCGCCTCGCAAGATCGGTCGAGTGCTTCTATCCGCACACGCGCCCTACCTTGACCTAATCGCCACGCACTTCTGCACCCAAACTACCTGCTTTTGCTACCAAATTGTCGCCACAGTACCCGCCTTTACATCGAAGTCACCGGCTCTCTTTTCCAGCGCTCGCGAAATCGCCCACGTGTCGCCGGCCGCACGCAGACCCTTCCTTGAGCTCGTCATCCTACACACTTCAACGCTCGATCTGCCCGCTAAGTACTGTTTGCCGAAACGTCGTGAAGCACAAGCATTTTATCGCTTCTATCAAGCGTTCGCAGCAAGAACGTACTGCTTTTAAGGCGGGTAGTCGATCCGCAGACCTTCACTGAGGGGGACTTGTCTCCCCAAGTACTGTCTGCGCCGGCTAGCAAGTGTTGCCAGCCCGCGTGGAGTGTCAACGCCGAGGGTGGATTCGTCGACCCCAGGCAGACACGAAGCAGGGTTCGCCCGCCTGTCCCTGTTCCCTACCCCCTATTGTCCGTTGTTGACATCCCGAGCTGGTCCCGTTTGCGCATCTGCTCCACGTATCGTTTTCGCTCGCGCAACAGCTCGTTCGCCGCTGGTCCGAGGCACGGCCCACCTTACGAAGGCCGCCGCGTACAACAAAGCCAGAGTAGGAACTCGGAAAAGCTTGACCACGCGCCCAGATCGTTTTACTTCTATCAAGCGATCGCTTCAAGACATCACTGTCGCGTCAGGGGGTAACCGATCCACAGGCTACTACTTAAGGGGGTTCCCTTCGATTGCAATCCTGGTCATTAGATGTCACATACTATCATTTCTCCGATGTCTGTTCGTACTTTGCCGTTCGCCACCCCCGACAACCTGAGACCTTTACCACAGTTGTCATGGCACAACACGGCACGTGAAATGATTTTGCAAGGAGCAGTCCGTGACATACGAGCGACGCCTGGCACCCAAATAGGTCATGTCCTTGTCCATCCTCTCACAGTAGAGCAGTCTGTTGAGATGGAATCTTTGGCTATGAAAGACGTTTTGCACTTTAAGGAAAACCTTGTCAAGTTATCGAAGTCACGTTTTGTCCATTTAGCTGAGACTCAAGAAGCCGAGTTCCACTTGCAGCAGGCAGAGATGAATCTGGAAACATCTACCTGGAGGGAAGGCACTATGATTGAGTATTTTGTACTGCGCGATTGCACGAGGCACGCCGCCTTCGTATCACTCATTGCAGAAAAGAAAATTGGCGCACAGCAACTTCGCCTGATCTATGTTCCTGAGGCCATGCCTGGCCGTAACAACACGCAGGATGTCATGTCATCCATGACCTACTTGGCAGCGAATGAGGCCCAAAAGCCAATGACCTCCAGCGATTTACTTCGAGCTGTTCGTCGTTTCTTGGCAGCTCGCAACCGTGAACATGATCTGACCCACGGTCCAGGAGGGGCGTTTTCCACATCCAAAGACCTCTCTAAGGCGTTTCGTAGCGCCATTCTCTTGGGGACTACGAAGTATGTCGTTGATGAGACCAATAACCTTGATGTTATTTGTCAATTGGTGTGGTACTCCGCAGACATCGACAGCGGGGCCGCTGTCGACGAACACATTGCACTTAGAGAGAATCTGTGTGGTGAAGTCGAAGCGGGGCTACGGGCAGTACATAAGTGTAAGCCGCATTGCTCGTATTTTTGTTGTGTGCTGGCGGTGAAATGCGTCTTGTTTCGTACGCGCGCTATTTCCGGCGGGGGTGTATTCACTAGGCAAATTTTGAGTGTAATCGTTGCTCTACAAAGGCGCTTGGATGCTGGTGATCTAGTAACACCGATGGCGTCAGAACGCGTACCGAAACCACATGTCTGTGCCATCAGCACCTTGGCGAGAATTCTCTCAAACATATTCGACTCATATCGTGATGCAAACCATTGGAAAGTGGAAGGCTTCGACGATGTGGCAGAGTATCTCGGACTCAATTTGATGCTCATATCAGCCAGTGACATTGTTGGATCAGTCGCAAATTCCGTACTGAAACGAGGTGTTTTCGCTTGGACGCTGAGGAGGGAAACCTCCATTGACGCTGTTCTCGCCACATGCTTTGACGGGTTGTGCTTGAACGACAATTTCGAGGGTCTGGTATGCCCTGTGCATGTTATGAATGAAGCATTGGGTGTTAGAGACGCCAAGGTGAAAGTCAGCACTCGGAAAAATGATGCAGCTAGGCAGAGTGTTGTGGCCAGTTTACATTTACTGTCCGACCTGCAACTGACCGCGGAGAATTATGACCAGATGAAGGAGGCTGTGCTAAAGAAAGCTTCGGGTGCAGTTGAAATGTTTAGACAGACGCGACTGGAATTAGTTACTGCATGCGGGGTAGGCTTTGCCGATTTGAGTGAAAGGGACAAGGCACTCTTCGACAATTGCGTCAACCATTGCGAAAAGTTTGACGACATACACCCTAGACCCGTGGCGTTGCCTACTACGCCTACGAAACAGGACGTACGTCCCGGACAACTCTTGAGGCGGAAACGAGAAGTTGGGCGTCGTACGGTCCCCGTGAAGAAAAAGAAGAAGAAGTCCGTCGTGCCGGTTGTTAGTCCGACAGTAAGGGCTGATGAAATTGGAAATAGAGACACAGATTCCGATGCGCTTTCAGACTTCATTAATTTGTCTCAGGAACACATCACTGCAGGGAGGGTGTCCGCACGCAGCGAAGTGAAGGATGCACTAGTTGATTTGGCAATTGGGTTAGGAGACCGTGACCCTGTGAAAGGTGCTGATTGGGAATTTGTTGACGGAGAAGAACCAGATGAAACGAACAAAAGAAATCAATACGCTGAAAGGCAGAAGAAACTAGCACCAGTTATTCCTCACGCTAAATTCGCTGACGTTACTGGCAACGTTGGCCCTTATCTGTTTAATCCAAACGAACTAGAGAAAATTTCGGAGCAGGGCCGTCGTGTTTTCCTGGACTTGATGAACATGTCAAAGTCCACTTGCTTCTGGTATCCGCCCGAAGACCCACGATCAAGTTTGAGGTTCAAGCGAAGCGAATTTGATATTTCTGGTGAAGTACTCCGAAAATTTGAGCTATTACACTCTGGTGTGACGGTCATTAATCAAGCTTTACTACCGAGAACATCTGATGGATCTGTTGCAGCTGACAGGAAGGCATATTACTCCGATTTTTGGTCAGTTGTCGATGTGACTGGTAAGGCGTTGGAAGGTCAGTTGATGTGGAGTTCCATTATCAATGCACCAGATAACGGAGTCTGTGATCAAGGTATCCGCTTTGGTCGTCTCATGACCGATGCGAACGCGGTCAATTTCCTGGGGGAGACGAAGAACTGCAGGTCAGGCTCAAATTCAACCCACGCTGCGTACAAATCGAAGGGTGAAGGAGACTGTGTTATCGCTGCGATTGTGAGCCGTTTGTTCGGGTCTGCAATGACCGGGTGTCCAGACACTGTCGGTGTGGAAATGGTATGCTGGGGGACGAAAATGCTGGCTAGTATTGGTCCAGGCCTTGTCGATGTGTCGATACCCGCATGCAAGTGCAACGTGCATCTAGGTTGCCCCGCGCAGCGAGTTCACGTGGACCTACCCCTTGCATCAGCGGATAGTGATTGTCTTCCGCCGGGATGCAGTGGGAGTGAATCGGACATCGGTTACTTCTCTATTGTGACGAATTTACACGGGGCTACTATTCGCATCATCAGAGATGGAATGCATTTCATGAATGGGCCTCAGTCCGTTTTCGAAGCAGCTGTGAAACATACGAAATTTTCGCAGTTATACATTCCGCCTTTTTCTATTGCTGTGCTTCGTAGCGACCTACCACACGCTGGAGATGAGTACCTCATGTCGCTTCTACGTTTGTCTATTGAAGGGGAGCGTTGGGCTATGGATGCACTGGAAAAAATCACTAATCTTAAGCGCAACAAATGCGGTTGTGTTCGTGGAGGATCAAACGATGTTTGCGCATGTGATGGAACCTGTGGTCCGTATGTGGCGATGGTGGAGGCGAATAATGATCTCGTGAGGGGGCACTGCTACTTCCAGAGTAAGACCGCCGCAGTACCACTGACGAATTCAGTTTACACTCGAGCGGGTGACTGTGACTTCGGCTGTGCGGAGGAAGGTGGAGTGATGGAATCTAAGTTGAAGGAAATGAAAACGAGATGGGCTTAGATTTTGTCAGGAGTCTATCTTTATCGCGTTGTGGTGATGTAAAGATTGCCTGTGTTTGCCGTGGAGTGATGTCACACTGTCGTACAAGTCATCATTCATTACAGTACTGTAATTGGCGCCTGAAGTGGTCAAATTTTGAGGAATGGGTGGGTGGCTATACGTGAAGTGACGAACATGATACTGTTAGCTGTGGATATTTCAAACACTATTTGGTACCTGCTCGCATTGTGCCCCAGATGAGCATTACGCCTCTAGGCATTGTCTTGCGTTGATTGTGCTGGTGTACTGGAGTTTCCTGGAGAAGTTTCGCTAGAAGTGCGTTTTCACCAGTGCGATCGATTCACGCAGTGGTCTTTATGGACGCTGGTAACACCTCTTCTTCCATTGGTGACCATTATTCGTCTTCGATTCGGCCGAACAGCATCGCCGATACCGGCGGTTATCGACGACGTCGACAGCAAAAGCGTAAACGTGTGGCAACCTCGGAAGGAGAGAGTGCTGGGCAGGAAATGGAAGTTGCGGTTGAACAATCGGAAAAACAGGCCCGGAGTGTTCATGGTTTTGGGGTAATTGACTCAGCGTCTCATCCCAGAGGTGTCGTGGGAATCGAAGGGCGGGTTGGAGATGGCGACAATTTTCTGGCAGATGTATGTAACGCGGACTCTAATTCGGATCTGAGCTTCCCTGTTGCTGACGGACCTGTTCAAGACGTTGGTGAAAATTTCATGGGCGTCGAAGTGGGCGTTTACGATGAAACACAATTTACTATCCCGAAGGTTATGCGTCGGCAAGTAGGGCGCCTGTTCTCTTTTCTTAACGACGGATCCGACCGCATGGTATGTGCTGACGATGCGCAGTCACCGCTGTCTTCAGATTTAGAGGAAGAAGCCTACCAGAACTCGGGAGTGTTGGACTTGCCGTGTTCTCCTGCGATGCGAGAGAGAGGAATTGGAATCGTGTGGGGGGATGATGCTGTTACAAAAGTGTATGGGACACAACAAGATTTAGATGAGCGTCTATCCAGAATGAAATGGGCAATGAGGAACTTTGTTGTCACAGGAGGTCCTGCGAAAGCAGTGCCGATAGGTACTTTCATGATGCTCTGGGGTATTTTGCACTTGGTCGGAAGTAAGCGTTGGAAGATGAAGGACTACGATGACATGATACGCGTCATGTCTCTTTCTGTCGCGAATGCGTCATTCTTGAGGGAAAACGCTTGGAGGGAAACGGTTGACTGCAATAGGGCGGAAGAAAACAACCCGGCAACTTACGAAATGAAGTCAGGACCATTCATTGCACCTAGCAGCAGGAGATTAAGTACGCTACTCCCATCAGTACTTGAGACCGTCGCTGTACCGCTTAAGTACTATCTCGTACCTATCAACACGTCCAAGACAGGAGGAGCTAAAGTTGTGAAGGACCGGAAAAAGGCAGCGGGAATACGTGAGGAGAAGAGAAAGGCAGTGCTTGTTGAAGGTGGCCCGTCTGTAACTGTACAAGAAAGGCTTGGACTTGAGGAAGAGGCGATTCCTCGCGCTGAGACGCCCAAGCTGCCCGGGCACCGATCTAGTCCAATTGTACTTGAAGGGAGTGATTCCTCCGGGACTATTGCTGTCACTTCCCTCGAAGATCTCATCAAGTTTGACATGCTCACTCCAGGCATTTTCCACTCTGTAATGAGAGAAGCAGGGAAGGAAGGTACAGATCCGTTCTCGATATACAAAATCCCAGCAGTTGCAGCAAGATCTACACAGCACAACTTTTCGATGAGACTTGACGCGATTGTTCCATTGCACGAGTTCTGGGAAAATTCTTCTGGTGGAACTGGGAATTGTGATGAAGAAGAGGCTGTATTTGCGGGACGTATGAAGAGAGTGACGGTCGGCGTAGATGATTGCGTAAGCGTGCTGACAGAAAATGCGTTTGACTCACATGAACGTCTTCGTTTCAAAGATTGTTCTGTTTGTTCGTCATCAGTTGGTTCGGAAACAACTGCACATCCACAATCTG
The DNA here is from genome assembly GCA_032360425.1 of Rubia occidens. NCBI lineage: Eukaryota > Viridiplantae > Streptophyta > Magnoliopsida > Gentianales > Rubiaceae > Rubia > Rubia occidens. Next base: position 7,835 of record JAUOBV010063693.1, read on the forward strand.
GCAGCAATTTCGTGTTTAATACAGCCGCTGCTAAGTCAAGATCTGATAGCACTACCTTCGAAGGAAGGGTAGTGGCAGTGTGGATGGTGGCCGGTTGCGAGTCCTGGGAACGCGTTAATCGCATCTGCGTGAATTTGTATGAGAGCAGACGAACAGCCGAAGCACTAGTGATGAGTGGGTCGGATGTACCATGTGGAGGATACAGACTTCGAAAAGAGTACCGGTCTATGAGCGAACAGGCAACACCTGACGAAATTCTTATTACCTGTCTGTTATCTACTGCTTCGTACGGCCGTAAAGGTGATGGCGCCCCGAGAGGCCGTAATATCCCCTCGAGCAGGTCAATTGGGGCTACCCCAAAGTTACCATGGTCACCATTGAAAGCTGGAGACACTGCTTCCTTGATAAGAAGTGACACTGTATGTCCTACTACTTGCGCATGTATGCGAAATCGACCGGAAGTTGATTGTGCTACTGTTTACGCTGTCGTTATCAATCGCTTCTGGAAAGACCCTTCTGTATCAAGCACTTTCGTATATGTCATTGGAGACCTGAAGGAGGCCATTCATTGTTTGAACCAAGCTGCGCTCGTAGGCTGTACGGAATTGGGTAAAAGGAACTGCCCGTATGGAACATCAGTCGAAAACCAAGTGTGTAACTCCGAAGTGTTGCGTACGTCCACTGCATGTACTGATAATCGGTCGCAATCGCTGCATTTCATGCGCAGGTCCTGCAAAGTTATTGCCATTTCTGATGGTGTGAGTACGTGCAGCGGTGATTTACATAAGAATCGCCACGGCTACCTCGAGCCACATCTGCGTCGTGAATGTATGACTGCTGTACCGACTGTTGGATTTCTCGGAGCAGACAGGGGCGGAAAGAAGTATTTGATTTATCGAATCGTGTTGTACTGGGATGGGTTTACTCAGGATAGTACCAGAGGTTCGTCAGCTGAGGGCGTATATGCGCAACTACTCAATCTGTCACCTGAGGAGAGACGAAGCGCATCTGCGATACGAATTATGAGTCTCGGTCCGCCAGGATCTGACGTGCGGAACATATGCGCCATTTTACTGAGTGACCTAATTAATCTGATGGTTCACGGTTGTCTGTGTGTGACAGCGGACGGTGATGAGATTATTGTGTTTCCGGATCTAGTTGCTGGGTTAGCTGACACTCCTGCTTTGACGCAAGTCCTCGATACGAGAGGTCACAATTCCCTTACACCTTGTACATTATGTTGCTATGAACTGAAAAGTGAGGCTGGTCTAGGGCTGAGAAAATCAGGAGGTGGCGGTAAAGGCGCAGCAGCGAAAGCTAGAGATGGTCATCGTTACGCAAATATGACCACGCACAGTGGATTGGAACGAGGCAGAAGAACCGGTGCGAAACAGGAAGCAATTCGTGACGCTTGTCCACCGGATCAGGAACTCCTTGACATCGGTATGCAAGTACTGGGAAAGGAGGATTTGCCTACCAATGGAGACGTCGGGGACGTTGATGTTGATCCTGTTGAAAGAAATGATGGTACCTACCAAAGGACAGCTAATGACAGTAAGGGAAGGGCCGTCGATTTATTGCCTTTTCACTGGTTCCGGCAGGAGTATGAAGCAGCCCGTGACAGGGATGCGCTACCGAGAAACGCTGACGGTGTTTGCATATATCCTGGAACTTTCTGTCCTTATTCTGGAATTTTACCCGGCGTGGAGCACTTGTTGGTCGGTCTCTTTAAGGGTGCAATGAAGTTTGCCTTGGGCCTCATGTCACCACGCGATAAGTCTGACGTAAATTCGTATCTGACCATGTACATGGGTGCATGTGGGATACCTGTGCAAAGTCAATTTGTTAATCTTGACTCTTCTATTGGTCTTAATACGATGAGCATGTCACAGTCCTATGCTGTGTCCTTGTTTGCTGAACGGAGCCTTACGGCTGTACTGCGCAATGAGAACCGCCAGGTGAAACAAGATTCGAGGAGGTTTATGTATGATGAGGCTCTACCAGCAGCAATCAGGTTGGTCCGATTAATTTCTGGAGTTATTTCGCTAGCGTGGGTCAAGGAAAGTGCGGCATGGGATAAGTTTGGATCTACATATGTGCCGTTGCTCCAAAGGAAGATAAGTGAGTATGTTATGGCTGTTGACGTTGTCTGCAGATCTCCTTCAACACTGGCAGATCCACATCTTTCCAATGTGCCTGTAGATGACTCTGATGTGATCGGAAATCTTGGAAAGCGACGTGGTGGTGGGCGGAAGAAAAAGGCAACGATGAGGAGCCAAGATAAGGAGCCAACCAAAAGCCCGAGTGAACTTGCTAGGATACACGCTGACTCGCCAAACGTCCACAAGGTGAGGGAGTTGGGTGTTAACATTTTGGGAAATGTTGGGCATCTGGCGAAGATAGCTGAACTAGCCTTCGAGGTGCGTCATGGCCCTATGAAATCGGCCATCGAGTCAGGTGCGTGTACTGATTCCCAGCTCGCGGCTATGGTGAGTGCAATATTTAGTGACTGGAGTGGCCGAGTAGCCATGACCTATCAGGGTGCTCTTGATCGTGACAAAGGGTCTATTTTGGCCATGGTAAGGTTTCTATTCGGAGAAAAGGATTACTTGTTTTGTGTTGAGCATGGATTGTCCACTGAAATGACGGAGAGGGTCATAAGTGTGATTGGTCCGAAAGAATTCAACCAGAAGTTCCTAAAAGAGCATGGAGTGAAATTAGTTGGCGCGCAGCACGCTAAAGTTGTGAAAGAAGGTGACAGGGAAGTGTGGGCTGCGGAATTGAGACATTCCGTACTTCTACGAGATTCCCCAGGAAATCGGGCACTTGTGCAGGCGAGAGTTGTCAGTGAGGTGGAGAGTATTAGAGAGAATTCTGTGGAAGAATCGTTACTTCGAGCGAAGGGCGGCATGGCGTCTGATCATAACGAAGGCCCTGTTGATGCGTCCGAACTCCCTAAGCCCCCCTGTGATGTTTTGTGGGTTGCGTGTGTACGGAAGCAGTGGTGTTCCTCTTTACCATCCAAGATGAATATTAGATCCGTGGGTGGACTGCAACGCTTCATGACGAGTATTGTCGTTGGGAGTATCGTGCGAGTTGATGAAAATTGTCTATACAAATTAAGCCCAAAATGGAGAATTCCTGTGCTGCGTGTTCGGTCAGACGCGGATCAAAGTTTGCATTCATTTGGAAATAAGTACACGTTCTGGTGTGTACTGGGGTTATTCCAAGTTGGGTCCGGGGGCCATTCCAGTATTGGCGATGAGGTTTTCATTGGCGATGATGAGGGAGGTATTGCTGCACTGAGTAATTCGTGTTTGGGCGTTATTCTAGCACCATGCGTGTATGTGGACGAAGACGAATGTAGACCGACTCTGGGAAATATTGACTATTCCCGTCCTTTGAGAGTGACGTGTAATGCGCTGGAGGGTGTTTGCACTGGAGAGGGGACACTGGATAGAGCTGTTGTGATGAATCCAGACTGTAGTGATGATTCAGTTGTACCTGTTTGTTCAATGAGTCTATGCGAAAAAGTATGCGATGGTGGACATTGCGTAATTGTTGGGGACGAGAGCATAGATAATAATTCGAAGCGGGTTGTCAAGCATGGACGAAAGTGCGGAGCTTTGAACGGGGGTATGTTTGTAATACGCGATGGTTACTCAGGTTACCCTCCGCGTAGCGCTTGAACTTCTGTATAAATATCGAACTTACTACACCCTGAATCTGTAGCTTTCACTACCCCCGCCCAGATGTCATCTTTTGAGGCTGATTACTCTGAGAACGTCATGTCTGTCATGAAGAGGCACCTTTGCTACACCCCCTCACCCAGCCCTCAAACAATACGAGGCTATCACAATGCTGGTCATGTTGCTCTAAAATTAAGTACTTCGTGGTACTACGTTACATTGCATGGTTGTAATGGGTTAGTTAGAAGAGTGCGCTGTCTTTGTGACAAGTATGTGATGTGGTCGTTTTCATTCCGATGTACGTGAAAGAAGTCCGATTCATACTGTGTTTTAGTACCCACCTGAGTGAATATGTCTGTGTGGACCAGTGTGGTCCTTTCTCATTTCACGGTGCGTTGCTGTAGTCCAGGAATTGCTAAAATTAAGTGTATAGTGTTGGTGGAAAATCTCGATTTCTGTTTGGAAACATCACGAGCACTGTCTGGTGTTTTTCACTGTAATTAGGAACTAAAATGTAATCGTGTCAGAAAAAATGAAATTCGGGATAGCAAACAGTTTACTATATTTTAGTCAATTTAGCCATTTACTGTAAGTTATTTCCGTGGCGTGAGGTCCATACCACCTTTGTTTCACCAGGAATATTAACCTGCAGGTCTGGTATATGCTAAGTGCTTTGCGAAGCTCGACTTCGCACACGCTTGTTGGCAAAATTCTAGTTCACCCAATGAATACTCGTTTTTCATGCTTTCGCTGGTGAACAGAATTTATATACCTAAGTACGCGCTATAGGGGCCACTGGTGTGGCTAAAAAATAGTGCCCGATGGTATTTATTTCGAGCCAAGAGGAGTTGATGGCTTATCAGATATGCCACATCCTAATACTGTCATTAAGTTAACGCAGTTGACTTACACAGCTAATAGGATGCGTAGTGCTATATGGGACTCTAAGTCTCATACTGTAGTAGCACTACTCAACGATTTGCTATGAAATTATTCTTCACTTTGTGGTTCAGCCAAATCAAAGATGAAGTCGGTTTTTATCGATAAGAGCTACAGTAGAAAGATGACTACCAAACCGCTTTTGATGATTTTAACAAGTTATATCTCAAAGCGTGCTTGTTTTCATCTCGCTCCTGAAATATCATTGACAGGAGAGGTGCGGATTCAAACCGCTCATGCAAATTTGGATCTCATTGATCCATCTTCGCTCAATCCGCACCTCGGAAAGCAACAGTTTTCCGAAATTCATACGTGGGCTATCATGCTTTACGGTTATGAATACGGTTGCATATACTTTCCCAATGGGAAAAATATGCGTGCGCCGATTTGATGAATCGCTGAGGTGCGGCTTACGCCAAACTCACGGCTCCTCTCAATCGGAGCATTTAGATGAAGAACTAAACATTCTTTTTCTAGATGTGTGAGCTGCCCAAAATATCTTGACACCTAAACACCGTCAAGATTTGGGGCTGGTTGAGGACTCTATGCGATATGAGAACATTCTACGAGCTTGCTTACGTACCAGACGAAGCTGCACATGTCTGCCTCCGAATACCCGCCACCAAGTCTTTACTTGGAGAGGTATGAAGACAGACATCCAGCGCGTCTGCTCTACTTGTAAACTGCGCTACAGTAGGAGCTCATCAAATCGCAAGTCCTTATGTCCACACTCTACGTGCTCTCCGTCCTGCATACATTCATTTCCATGTTTGTTATGTTGAGGGCATAGTAGAGCGTGGGCATCAGTACGCGCTTGTCGTCGAAGACGATTTTTTTAATTTTTGTTGGCTTGTGTATTTGCACAAAATCCTCGGTTTTTAGTGTCACTGATGATTTCGTGCTCTGATATCAGAGTTCTGGCATCTGCCGTCTCTGAAACTCACCACGAGGAACCATCTCAAAAACACTTTAATTGTCGAAGTTGCAAAAAGACTGCGCTGCAAACATTTTTTGACAAACAAAAAAAATGTCAAACTTTGTTTGTTGCAGCCGATAGTCTATGCGCCAACGGAATTTAAAAATCGTCAACCGTGACGTACTCACACCGAGTAGCAGGAGCTGCTTTCGCTGATGCTACGTCATCAGCGAAGCTTGAGCTTACATCGGTTGCGAGCTAAATTTCTCTACCCTGTTCGATCCTCTGCACG
>JAUOBV010063903.1:0-13656 GCA_032360425.1 Rubia occidens
AGTCTACTCTTGAGATCTACACATGAGCATAAACTTAAACACTAGTAGACACAGGTCCATATATATAGCAGTTAGGACACCTTTAAGCAAAGGAAAAATAAAAATATAAAAAGAAAAGAACCTAGAAAGAAGGAAGAGTGTTTTCTCTCTCTAGTCTACTCTTGAGATCTACACATGAGCATAAACTTAAACACTAGTAGACACAGGTCCATATATATAGCAGTTAGGAATTAGGCCTAAAAATAGGCCCAAAAATGGCCAAAATCCCTAGCAGTCGCCACAGGCATGAGGAGGAGGTGTGCTTCATGACAAGGCTCGTGCCAGTCGAGGGGGACCTCGTGCCGGTGCAGCACGCCAGCCTTGGCATGGGCCATACCGATTGTGATGGTACAAGCCATCAGTCTTGGAACGAGCCGATCCCCATCGTGTCGGTGCGACCTGTGTCAGTTGCACGGGCAATCGGCCTGCTCTTCATTTTGCTCATTCTAATTCGTGTCCCACATTGTTTAGTGCACCCCATCGGCTAGAACCTCATTTTAATGCACCCGCATAATTCTTCACACCCCGTGGGCTGGTGTTAGTATTTGAGACTTGAAACGGCTCGGGCTGTGTAAAATGAAAAGCCCGTCTCCAAAACTTAGCCAATTTTTGGAGTGAAAAGGTGACTTGGAGTCAACCGCCAACCAAAACAAAGATCTCTCGCTCTGGAATTTTACAAGTCCAATGTCAAGTGGTACGGGGTGTGCCAAGGCTCCCTGACATAGGCCGTGACAAGTGATACTGGTCGTGCTAGCTTTGGCCTAGCGTCGGGCTTTTGTGGTCCTCTCCAACCGTGGCTGGTACACTTAGCTAATTTCTTTGCTCCGCTACGGGTGAACCGTTGGTTTGAAATGGGAGTTCTTGTAGTCAATTTCATAGCTCTCGGGAAGATGAATCCAATGGTGACAGTTGAAATGGATGATTATTCTCGTATTTTCCCAGAACCCCGTGCAACCTCGAACAACGATGCCTTTATTTTTTCCTTGGCCTTCTTGAACTTTTAATCCACCTTTTTTGGTCTTAATTCCTTCTATTACCATGCTTTGGAGTCCGTGGTCTTTATTATAAACTTGCCTTCAAGTCCATTTTCAAGGACAGTAGTAGATTGAAGGCTATCTGCGAAGGTTGTGGTAGATATTTGAAGGTCATTCGCAAGAATGGTAGAAGATATCGAAGTCCATTTTCAAGGATAGTAGTAAATCAAAGGAAACATACTTCAAATCATGGTAGAAGAAGGAATTGGGACCAAGAAAGGTGGAGCTTAGGTTCAAGAAGGTCAAAGAAGAAATGGAGGTATTGTTGTTCGAGGTTGCACGTATTTCTGGGAAACATCCAAGAAGAATTAGGACTTGAGGTGTCACCATTGGATTTTTTTCTCAAGCGCTATAAAATCAACCACAAGAACTCCCAAATCAGACCAATAGTTCACCCATAGCGGATCAAAGAAGTTAGTCATGTGAATCAGCCACAGCCAGCGCGGACTGTATATGCTTGACGTAGACCAAAAGCTAGCACGACCTGCACCAACTGGCACAGATGGTGGCAAGGGATCTTTGTACAACCGTATCACCTTGCATGGGCCGTGCTAAAATGGGGCACAAGGCCCCCTCTTTTCATACAAAAAATGGTTAAATGTGGAGGTGTGATATTCTATTTTACACTTCCCGCACCGTTTCAAGTCACAAATGCAAAAACCAACCTACAGGTTGTGAAAAATGATGCATGGTATGCCGAGGTTCTGATAAAATCAAGGTTCAGCTGACGGGGTGAGAGAAATGACGCATGAAACAGATCAGAAATGAAGAAAATGAGGACTCGACCGACAGCCCGCACCGGGTCACGTGGGGTGCACCGGAACAACTAGCACATGCTGTACTAGGACATGCTTCCTATGCTGGTACGGGCTATGCCAGGATACACTCCCCGCATCGGCGCAGACCCCTGGTGGCTGCTAGGGTTTGGCCACTTGTTGGGCCTATTTTTTGGCTCAATTCCCTGCTACTATATATAAGGACCTTTGTCTACTAGGGTTTAAGTTTTATGTTTTTTTAAATCTTAGTAGGTGGCTAGAGAGAGAAAACACACTCACTTATCTCTATCTTCTTTTTCCCCCATATTTTTATCTTTCTTTTACCCAAAGATGTTGAATCCAATGAAAAACTTTGGTTTAATGCTTAGGGAGTAGGGATCTATCTTGGGTATTGTATTTGTATTCATGGGTTGATGTTTATTTTGTGATATTTCTATATCTACCTATTTCTATGTGTTTTGTGATCATTATGTTGGCTTTTTCTTAATATTATTATGAATTGTTTAGAAGTCACACTTTGTTGGCACACAATAGAGTGTACTTTCATGTTGGCGCACTATTGTTACTCCCCGGTTAATGAAACCTTGATGTGCTTAGGGTGGGATAATCTGAAACTGGGCATGTGCACGAAGGTTAGCATTGTTAATCTTCATGATCGACTTTACATCTAGCTAGCCGAACAAAGAGGTTCGAAGGGTTGCGAGTAGAGATAGAGTAGGTAGCAAACAAGGGTTACCTTGTTAACCCTTGAAGCCATCGATAATATGGCTACTTCCTTTGCCTTTGTAGGCCTAGGCATAGTTTCGTTCGTGGTGTTCTGCCCCGGACTTGATCTCACGGGGGAGAAACAGACCTGCATAATGTGCCATAACGGTTGGTGCACTCCCCTAGTGTTGGAGGTGAGGCTGATGGAATATTTTATATGCACACCTCTATGTGACAGATAGGGGGAAGTTTTGACCATTGTCCGCACCACGTGACACAAACACTAGAATAGGATTGAGTTCTTTTATTTGATAAAATCTGTGATTGAAATAACATCAACAGTATCACATGAAATAGCCTCTAGCACCGGTTTTTAGAAGGCTAGCACCATTTTTTGGGGAAAAATCAGTGCCTAAGTAGTGGGGTGAAACAGTGTCACCGGTTTTTAAAAACAGGTGTTAATTTTGCACCGTTTTTATTTGTTAGTGCCAGTTTTTTTGGAACCGGTGTTAATTTAGCACTATTTTTTATTAGTACCGGTTTTAAAAAAACTAGTGTTAATTTAGAATCATTTTTTTGTTGGCACCAGTTCTAAAAAACCGGCGCCAAAAAAATTCAAGGATTCAAAAAAATGCCCTTCCTTTGTAAGCAGTCACGCTCAGCTGCATTCAGAGAAAGGGGGAAAAAGCCCTCCCTCTGTAAGCAGTTGCACACAGCTGTTTCCAGAGGAAGGGAAAAAGACCCAAAATTAATAATTTAGCAGGGCATTAGTTTAATAATAATATTAACTTCACAAATTAATAATATAGATATAAAATGTATGATACAAAATTAATAATCTATGAGGCTGAACATAACTCTCCCAAACGTAACTATTTATAGAATTAAACATAACTTTAGCTTGAACTAGTCATTTAATCACGTGGCGTATACACATCCAATCACAAGGCTAAGGCACACAACTAACCTTGAATCTACAGTCCTTAGAGACGGCCACTTGCCCTTGCCTCTTCAGAGAATATAGTTCAAGATTCATATGAATGATGATCTCGATATGACATTTTTACTTTGTGAAGTTCAATGAACAAAAGCAAGAAAATTTGACAAAACCCTAAATTGATGATACCTCAAGTCGAGTGCACGGGATACTTACACATCTGACATATATAAATACAGGATAAAACATATACAGTCCTGTCAACTAAAATCCTTCTAACCTGAGAAGTCCACAACATTGCTTGATGCCAACTTAAGAAAATAAGAAGAAAAGATATGTACCATAAGATGGAAAATCATTACATATCTATAACCAAAAAGGCTTAAATGGATTTCAGGATAAAAGTCACTCTTGGTGTTCAAATGAACTCCGGAAAGAATATCAACTACAGGCATTAATCAACCAACCAGGCAGACTTCAGAAAAAACCGAGGTAAGACATAATTGAATTAATTTTTCACTAACTCTAAAAAGTTAGCCGAGGTAAGACAAACACAATTGTCATCATAAAACAAGACAAACAACAAGCTACAAATAAATTCATATCACAAAAAAAGCTTTTCCAACAGAAGTTCCTATATCACCAGCTGCATATGCTTCACGCTTGACCATTTGTTTATGAAGATGTTTAGCATGGAACTTAGCAACTACCTTAACTGTAATAATTTATAACATTAATTAGTTTGAGTTTTCTACCTATCTCAGATTTAGCATCCTTAGTAGGTAAGTGTAGAAAAATATACAGTTTCCCTTCAAGCAACCAGAAATCAAAATCCTTAGCTTTCTCATGCCCCCACCCCCGCAAAATACGCACGCTTAACACAAACAAAAAGTTTATACATACAACTTGTTGGTGTGCTCATGAAGAGTAACATTTTTTAAGATACGTTGTCACAATAACCAGAATCCATCACTTTTCTTTTCATCACAAACATATGCAAGAAGCTCATAAGTAAAAAAGGGTCTTTTACTTCACCTCAATAAAAAAATTAGCTGATTAAAACTATCCACAAGGACCTCAACATGCATCTCACTGGGAGGTCATTGTCGTACCTCTCAAAGTTACTATTTTAAGCCCTAAATGCTTCTTAAATACAATTAAGTAGATAATGACAAATTGGAGTCGTCCACAAAGAAGAGGTATTTTCCTGAGGGGTTTCACATATAACGGTGAATACTACGATATATATATATGTAGATACGCATTTATATAAAATCTTGTAAAGAGGGGGTTTTTGGATTGGTTTTTATAAGTTATCAATGTAAAGATAAGTTAAACTAGCAAACGAGGTAAATCTACTAAATAAGCAATAACAACTTGGAAGAGTTTAAACACAAAGTTCGAGACCTTGGGCGCAATTGATTTCTAATTCCAAACCTCTTATCTATCATAGAACATACAACCTATTCAACACTTTTACTACTTGTTGTGAAGATAAATCTTCTATCCTTCTTTGATTGTAATTTACAAGAGTGACTTCGCCATCTCTCGCTAAACCTCACTAATGACTCCTTTAGTCGATCAACGCCCAAAGGTATCCCATTAGTGGCATTATGCACAAAGAATCTACAAGATTGGTAACACTTATAAACACTACACCGTGTCTAAGCATTGAACCAATTAATGCATTTACACAAGATTAGCCAAGAACGTTCAATGTTCATAAACTTTTCCCATTTGCTACCCAAAAAAATGATAAAAAATTCGACATTATCCCATTTATCTAGAATTTATCAAATCATCAACCATATTAGAAGCTATAAATCATGCCTTTGGATTTCATATAAAAATAAAGGAGAATTAGTTGTTTTCTCCAAACCTTAACAAGTAATCATACAAGCAATTTATATACCATTAATGCATTCAACAACCAAATTCAAGCACAATAAATACAAAATCGCGAAGCATTAAATAGCTTCATACAAAGTTCACAAGACATGGGCTTGGAAGCCTTAATCAATTTCTCCCAAGACTAAGTTTAGCTACTAGAATCTATACTAAGCAACAATAGTACATGAAATCAAGAAGAAAGCAAGATGAAAATGAAAGAAAAACTAGGGTTTATGGCTCAGAATTCGTGAGGGAAAAACTTATAGAAAATAGAAGGGATAAGAGAGTATTTATAGTACAAAAAGTCCAAAAAGCAGATCTGAGTAGAGGATCGTCGTGGGTCGCGACACATGCATCGCGAGTTACGACGGGCCGAGTAGGCTTCCATCACACGTTGTCTTTTTTTTGGTCTAAGTGTAGTTGTCTCCTCTTCCCCTTTTCAGGTCTTCAAGGTCTTCAAAATCTAGCCTTCGTGATCTTCAAATCTTTCAACGATTACCTCGCCTCACAAAATTCATATTAAAAGTGATAAGAGCGCTAAAGTTGCTCTTAACACTAGTAATAGAATTTCAAGGTTAAGTGGAGCATCCAAAGCACAAGAGCATACCAAAATGAGTATAAAGGGTCACAAAATCATCGTATAATATGGACGTATCAAACCTCCCCACACTTGTACCTTACTCGTCGTCAATTAAGGAAATATTTTAAGATACAAAGAAGTTCGAAACCCCTCATCCTAATTCTAATATTTCCCCAAAATGAAAACCTCACAAAACTCTCAATATCACAATTCCCAAAAGTCTCTATCATACACTACCCTTATTCCTAAATCCACCCAAATATACAACCAATCACTACCCTAATTTCCATATATGCATTTCCTAGCTTGCTAATCCTGAAATCCAATCGTACAAAGTGAGGTTAGAACTATATAAAATGTTTAAGTACAAACACCACTTTACCAATATATCAACCCAAAAACAAAGCATAAGAATTAAGAATTTAATACTTTACCTCGTTTTCCCCGCTAAATTACCCAATCCCAAGAAGTGTCATAATGTTAGGCTACCCGATCATCCATATATGAACCGCAACATTATGATTTCAATGCCGTCAAATGAGTAGATCTTTAACCATTTTTTCCTTCTCATTTTCTTTCTTTCTCCCATTTTGTCTAGGAGTCCTTTTAGGTTTTCATCCTAGCCACACATCATGTTTTTTTTTCGCTCACATCTCTCCACATTTAGCCTCTCATTTTTGCCTAAGCCGCCCTTTCAGGGGTTCTGCCCATCCGGGCCCCCAATGTTGCCTAAATTTCCCTCCCAAGTTTTCAAATTAGCGGGTTTTCTTTTTATATTTGATCTTTTTCATTTGCTATTTTTTCGTGTTTTCCAATCATGAATTGCCAAAAAGCTACCGCATGTCAAACTAGAAAATATCTGAATGCATCAAAATATAGCATCCCAAAAGCAAGAAAAATATCCAAGTCTACATGTCCAGAATATCACCTCCTAAAAAGAAACAGTAAATGTTAAATCCCCTCCCCACACTGGAATACAACATTGTCCTCAATGTATCAAAATAGGGAAAAACACAATACACGGAGAAGTAGGGGGGTGCGTGAAAGGAAAGTGCTCATGATCACTGCTGGGAGGATGAGCCACCATGTCCGTACCACTGCGGATACTAAGCCATCCACTCCCCATTCCTCTGGCGTCATTCTCTGTACCTCGCTGCTCCGGGATCCGATCATGTGTTGCCACCAGCTCGGGCCTGCATAGCCCACACCATGGATGCAAGCGGACCGATCTCATCATCCATATCCAAAACGTTCCGCGACATGTACAAGTTGTGGTCGTAGATCGTGTCGTGTAGCCAGTAAAAGAAATCCGTTGGAGGCTGGTTTCGGCTTCCGTGATCATCCTATATCGGATCGGGCTGCTGGTGCTGTGGAGCATGATTTGGTGGCAAATGAGGTGTATCCTGCGGCGGATCCATAGTTTACGCTAGAGCACCCTCGTCAGACTACACCGGGAGGTTGTTAAGCTCCCATCGGAATATTTACATGCACTCCACATCTGGCTCGATCGCCAAGTCAATCACCAGAGTGTCCAATTCCAGCTTCTTATGCTGGGGCTGTGGAATCTTCATGAAGGTGACACCTCCAGCTCCGTATAACTAGCGGAATGCCCGTGGATCGGTTGTGGTCTTGATAAGGTAGAAGTTGACCATCTGGGTTAACGTGATGCTATGACAATCGCCCCGACCAAGTCTCTGAAATCCCTCAGGTTTGGCGATGTACAGCTGCTCTGCAAGTAGGGTGATCATGCCCCCTAATGAAATTTCGCCTCTCTCCTTCTTTGCTACCTCCAGGACCTTTGTGACCCACAAGTACGCCCATCCTCCATATCCTGTGCCCTCGCTCGTCAACTCCCAAAGAAACTGAATCTCATCATTTGGCACATTTCTCTCCTTAGCGCAACAGAAAAGAGTGGTGGAGAGGAGGCGGTGCACGTATCAAAGTGCTGGATGGATGATGACATTGTTCTTGTCCCTGACATTCTGCATCCTCCGCGTAATGGTGTGCCAAAACAAGAAACTCTCCTCCATGGTGGGTGTATATCTCTCCGCATCAAGCCTCGCCCGAATCTCTATACTGTCCCACCCATAGGTTTCCCCAATATCTGAGAGGCTCATCTCGTATGAACAGTCATTCAAGTGTAACCGAATGAACCTCTCACAGTGGACTCCATCATTCTCTGTGTGTGCCCTCAACGTGAATAGGAACTTGAGGGTATACCTCCGGTAAGTCGGTGCTTCTCCTGTCAAGAAACCTCTCATACCTCCTTTATTGAGGAGGTATAGGATCGACTTCTACTACTGAAGGGCCTCCAAAGCGGCTTCATCTATGAAACATGTCTCCCGGATCTTCCTCGAAGATAGCATTTCCAACCTCTCAGCATATGCGCCGGTGATCCGATGCAATCCCATAAATCTGTCTTGGAGAGGAGGTGGTGCAGGCTCGGCTACTGGCGGAGGAAGTGGAGGTGGGGCAGAAGGACCTGCTCTCGATCTCTTCTTCCGGGCCATGTTTATTCAATACAGAAAACCACATTAGACACACATGGAAATAAGAGATAAATTCATGCAATAATCAATTGGATATTATTTCAAAATACCTATTTTTGCAAACTAGTATGCAACTCATAGCAATAAATACCCAAACATCATTATAGAAATTAGCAAATGTAGTCAAAATGATGTAGTAAATATACTACAATCATGAGAAATCCACTATAAAGATGTAAATGCATATATGTCCATGTGCATAAATTTCAATCTAATTGCAATGCTAAATATATTATGTTGTAATAATAAAGCTAATCAAACTAACCAAAATTTAGCTAGACTATTCTAAGCAAAGTCAAACCAAATTGATAATCTAGCATAATTAAAGTAGCCTAATCAAAGACATACTAACCTAAAATTTAGCCTAATCAAAAAATAAGCAAAGCCAAACTCCACAATATTGTTCCAATATTGTTCATAACCTAACATCAATTTAGAAGCCAAAATCCCAAGCATGAAAATTCTAGAACAAGAATAATCCAAAACATTATACCATCCATAGAAAAATAATTCCACAAATCAGCGCATTCACAAAGATTCGCCAATTCAACCAAGCAAAATATCATCCTTCAAAATCACAGCCCAAAACAAACACCAAAAGCACAAGAATCTATTCACATCACGAAAATTCCCATATATTACATTCACAAAAATTCACCTACACATTCGCAAAAAATCCTAGAAATTACATTCACAAAAATCCATTCACAAAAATTCCCAGAACCTAGTACATTCTCACAAATCAAAAATTAAAATGATATAACAATTAAAGAGCATATGGTTGAAGAAATGTACCAAATTGAAGATTAGGAGGATGAATAGAACTAGCCTGCAATAATGCTCAAGCCGAATCAATTGAAAATTCAAAATCCCCAATTCCTAGGGTTTCGAATTGAACCAATCTTTGGATTTTTCAGCGAAATGAATTTGAATTAGTGACGGGTTTGTGAAGAGGAGTGTTTTCGGCCAGTTTTTATGGTTGATTCCGACCGGTTTTTATGCCGGAGAGGTGGTGGGATGGTTGATTGGTGGCGGAGAAGTGTTTGTGGAAGATAAAAATAATGGCTTGTGCCCGTTATTTTTTAAAATACACCCATTGTCGCGCTCGTGATGGGTGTGTCGTGAGTCGTGACATTGGATTCAACGGATTTCAAGAAGTCAAATAGCCATCGCGACTCGGGACAAATGGATACTGGGAGTTGCAAAATTTTAAAAAACTTCTAGTTTCCATCGCAATCGCGAATTGATCTTCGTGGCTCGCGACAGTGTATTGCGACTGATCACAAGCCCATCGTGACTCACGAAAAAATATTTCTAGAAGTTCTAATTCTGCCCAAAATTTCTGATTTCTATCGTGATCACAACAAAACCATCGTGACTCTCGACTGGATTTGCGACTCTCGACAGGTATGTCGTGACTCACTAAAAAATATTACTGGGAGTTGCATTCTTTCCAAAAATTCTGATTCTCATCGTGATCGTGACACCACCATCACGACTTGTGACAGCGTGTCGCGACTCACAATATGTTTATCGTGCTCACAAAAAAGTGGATCCATAAGTTCACATTTTTAGAAAATGGTTCTAATTTTCATCGTGAGCGCGGTATAATTTTCAAGACTCGTGAACAAATGATACTGGGAGTTGTCAAAATCCCCAGTTCGTCGCTAATTGCGATGTGACTATCGCGAATTGCGACGGACAGGGTCTCTCACATTTACAAAATGAATTCATAAGTTACCAACTTCCAAGCATTTCCTCCCTTATCATTTCCTTCACACCTTCTTCCATCCAGTGCCATTCATTTTCTTTGGTCTGCAAAATCATGGAAAAACACACCCGTGAAACGAACACGGCAAAATAATGAAATTAATGACAAAAACTTAAATTGAAACAACATTAACGGAAGGTGTAGAGTGACGATCCTGATGATCAAAATCAAGTTTATTTAATGTCGGCATAGATTTCCTCACTTCTTGTGGTTTATTCACAAAATGGACTGAAAATATCAGCTTCCTTTCCTCTATTCGGGATAAAATACGTGGTTTCAACATCATCCCTTATCAAGACTTTCTGCACATACCTTAATGCCTCCTCATGTTTTCTCAACATGTTTTGTAACTCAACTTTTTGTTCCATGGAAATCTCAATAGAATGAGAATTCGGGGGTCTCTCTCCTTTCCCAAGAGATGAACATTTAAGAATTTTCGGTGGTGGTTTGCACTCTTCCACCGAAGTCTTCTCACGAGAAGGAGGGAAACCCACCTTTATAGGCTATACCTTGGACACATGAAGGTTGTTAAAGCTGTTTTTCCACGAGATTATTCACCATTGTTGTTTTCCTTCAAATTAGTACTAACATTTGCACTCAAAGCATTATCTATGGTAACATTTGAATAACTACCATCATTGGGCTCAAAAATATCTTGTTTTATATCATTAATAACATCAATATCTTGGCAAGAATAATATCTACTAGGCTGATCAATATAATTGTGAGTATCAAATTCCATATTTCACCCTTTAAATTCCATGGTTAATGTTCTATTATGCACATCATTTATTGTTCTTGAAGTTTTTTAAAATGAACTTCCTAACAAAATAGGTGTGGCACGACTATCACTCTCCATATCAAGGACATAGAAATTGGCGGGAAAGTCAAAGAATCCCCTTTCACTAACACTTCTTTCACAATACCTTTTGGGTATATGCTAAAATGTTCAGCTAGTTGGATGACAACCCCAGTTTTGTGCAAAGTTCCCAGATCTAGACTTTTGATACAAAGAATATGGGATCACATTAATAGAAGCATCTAAGTCTAGCATGTCCTTGTTCACACATTTCCTTCCTATCTCACAAGGAATTCTAAACATTCTCAAATCATCACATTTAGGAGGTAACTCCCCATAAAAAACGGCTGAGACATATTCATTTTTTCCACTCATATTTTTACTTTGAAATTTTGTTTCCTTTTGATGGTACACAATTCTTTGATAAATTTAGCATACCCAGGAATTTGATTTATAGCATTCAAGAGTGGAATGTTTACCTCATATCTAAAGACTCCATAAATATCTTTGTTGTCCTCATATCCTTCAAGGCCTTCGGAAATGGTGGTTCTGACTCATAGATAGGGATATCCACCCCTTTGGATTTCTTGCGAGGTGGTGATGAGGTTTTGGGATTTGATCCCGGTCTATGCAAGGTGTTCACCTCGATTTCTCGGCCAACTCCCCATCCTTCTTCTTTTTCAAATACCATCTCTTTATTAACTTTTCCTTGGGTATTTTAACTTTCTTTCCACTCCTGAGTGAGATGGCACTCACATTTTTATGGGGGTTAAGCTCCGGTTTAGAAGGAAGATTTCCCAAGTCTCTTTCCTCCATTCGATTCCAGATTTGAGCCATTTGGCTCACTTGAGTCTCCAGGTTTTTTATGCTAGAGTCGGTATTCTCTTGGAGCTTCTCGGCCTTGTCCGTACATATGGTCAATCTCCCAATGATTTGCATGATCTCCTCCTTGGACATTCCCGAACTTTCACCCTTATTGTGGGGCTTACCACTTGGCCTTTGGTATTGATGTTGTGGTCACTGATATTGTTATTGAGGAGGGCGTTAAGATTGAACATTTTGGCAACCTTGTGCATTCCCATATCGAAGATTTAGGTGGACTTGGTTGGCTGCATTGTAAGGTCTGTTTTTGTAGCCTCCATCTCATTAGTAACCTTGATATCCGTGGTAACCTTAATTTTGGTACCTTTGGCCACCTTGATATCCCATAGAACTCACCTCCTCCACATAATCATCTTGTAAAGTAAGACATGCGTCCGTAGGATGCGAAGAAGAGAAAATCTTGCAAGATTTTACATGTGGTTTTGCTCCGGATTGTGTCATGAACGCCTTGACCATAGAGGTGATATTCGACACCTGATTTTCAATTTTTTCATGGTTGGAAGAAGCACTTGTATTGGTATTTTTCCTTCTCAAATCGGCTCTCGAGCTTAAATTTCTCGACTCTTCGGTTAGCTCCTCATAGAGCTCTATAGCTTTCCTAGAGGACTTGTTCCCAACAGAACCATTACAGGCTCCCCTCACTAGCCTTTGATCTTGATCAAGAAGACCATTACAGAAATAGAAGATCACATCCCTATCTGAATATCCATGATACAGACAACTAGAAAGAAGCTTTTTGAGCCTCTCCCAAAAGTCATAGAATGACTACTAGTGCCATTGGATGATGTTGCATATATCTTTCCTCAAGATGGCGGATTTGGAAGCTTGAAAGTATTTTGAGAGAAACTTCCTCTTCAATTAAATCCATGAGGTGATGCTCCCAGGTGAAAAATAATGTAGCCAATCCCTTGCGGCATCTCGCATTGAGACGAGAAGGCCTTCGACATGTAAAGCTCCTCGTTCACCCCTTCAGGAAGCATCCTACTGTAAACCATATAAAAGTCAAGGAGATGTTAGTTGGGATCTTCCCCTTTCCTACTAAGAAATGACGGTAGCAAGTGTATCAATCTGGACTTAAATTCAAAATGCCCATACGCTCCAACCGCCGGATAGGTGATGCCCATTCGCTCCAACCGCCGGATAGGTGATGCACATCGATTGCTGCTCTATATTGGGAGCCATGACCCTCCTCAACGGAATTTTCTCAACGGCATGTTTCTTTCATTGTGATGGTGTTGAGGTCCTCCTCCCGGTACTTCCTCTTCATGGTCCTCGTGATGATCTATAGAGATTGAAGGTTCCACAAACTCGTCACTAGGAGTGTTGTTAAGTTTAACTCTAACTTGGGGTCGTAGTGTAGGGTTTCTTGTGAAGAGGATCGAGTACGAACCATACACCAATAACTCAAAAAATATGTCTCCAAGCCAAAAAAAGATCAAATAAAAACTAAATAAAAATAAACTAGCAAATATTCACAACTAGCACATATCCACACATTACATGCTCAAACACTTAAAAACATACCCCACTTCCCCAGCAACGGAGGGAAATTTTGGAAGTCGTCACCATACCTCTCAAAGTTACTATTTTTAAGCCCTAAATGCTTCCTAAATACAATTAAGTAGATAATGGCAAATCGGGGTTATCCACAAAGATGATGGATTTTCCTAAGGGTTTTCGTATATAACGGTGAC
>JAUOBV010064006.1:0-13655 GCA_032360425.1 Rubia occidens
CGAGCAGTTTCAACAAGGTGACGGTGTTTCCTCTCAGCAACACCGTTCTGCTGAGGAGTATCTGTACAAGAGGTCTGGCGTATGGTACCATCAGAAGCAAGAAGATGACAAAAATCATTAGAGGTGTATTCACCTCCTAAGTCACACCTAAAATACTTAATGATAGCGGAATGTTGTGTCCTAATAACTGCTCTAAATTCACGAAATATATCCTATGCTTAATAAGATAAACCCATGTACAACGAGTGAAATCATCAATAAAGGAAACATAATATTTAGAACCTCCTTACTCTTGCTCAAAAACTCCGGACACTGAGCCTTCCAGTGACCCTTCTCGTTGCAGAAAGCAGACTCATCCAAAAAGACCCTCCCAGTAGGTTTCCCATTCAGTGACCGCTGGGAAACAACAAAAACAGAGGGTGTGGGGAGTATAGGAGTCCCTTTGTCTAGCTTGGACTTGAAATGAATCTCCTCAGCTAGTGACTCATTAACCACGGAATCTACAGATGAAAGAAGGCTACGATGAAGGATCACCCCACGCAGCCCCTCAAAATCGTCACGAAGGGCCTTTAAAAAATGAACCAAACGTTGCTCTTCCCGCCTAGCAATGTAAGATGCACATGCACGCAACTCAGCTGATTCAGTCAAGGCCAACTGATCCCACAATGAAGACATAGCAAAAAAAATTCTTGGATGGCCAAATCATTCTGTCGAAGCAAACGAATAATTCTTAAGATTTGGGGATATAGGGTTCTTGAGAAGAAGAGAAGAGTATATGTTTGATATTAAGAATAGAGGTTTGCAAGTGTTCATCATATTACATAAAGAGAGCTCACATAATGAAAGACCAAAATGCCCTTAACTAAATGGCTAATAAAATGCTAGCTAATATAATGCTAACATGTATCAGTTATTTGCACGGATGATTTACATACTCCCTCCGTTTCATTGGATGTGACACACTTACCATTTTTGGTTCTTTTGGTGAATTTGACACACTTTCCTTTTATGATAAGATTACTTTATTTTCATCCACCCATTCTACTTTTCCCTTTCTAAATTCAATTTCACCCACACATTTCATTCACCTAAATCCAAGCATCTAAGACTATGGTGCCACATCCCATGAAATGGAGGAAGTATTAAATGCAGGTGAAGGAAAATTTCAAAGCAAAATGTAAAACCGTTGTTTTCAGCAAACAGACCTCAACACCAGACTTCTTCAGTTTCTCAATCTGTTGTCCTTTCAGGTGTGAGTACTGCTTCCTCAGCTTTTTCCTGACTGAATAAACGACATACCATGCGACCATAAAAAAAAAGATTCAGTTATGCTGCAAACAAATCCCTGCCACTGCAGACATTCCTCATTGCTCCATTAATATATTCCAGGCTCGCCGCTAATGTTGCTATTTCAATTTTATCTCTCGTGTCCATAAAAACACGTGAACAATGGTATTGGTACAAGACATGTAGCAACTGAAACACTGAAAGAAAGATTCTATGTCTTAACATAATAATGTCATAGATATACATTTACATAAAACAATTGCAGAACCATAATTTAAATGGTTGAAGAAATCAAAGGCGGTTAGGAGCAAAGCAAGTAATGCAGAAGAGCTGCAAGTGTAAGCTGAAAGTTTCAACATCAATGTTGGGAGAAAATTTCTAATAGTATCTACAGATCTTGTTTATATACACCTCCTCTACCAAAGTGTCTAACTAACTAAATGTACAATACCAATACAAGAAGGATAACTACCAAAACAGAAAACTAACTAATCAAGGTAAACTTCCAAATCAGTTTCCACTGACTTTAATTTGGCGCCAAAACTGATCAAAGCTTTTCAAAGTCGATCTGCTTCTAATATGCTTACTCATTTCCTCCTAAATTCTTCTTGCTTTTTGAATCCATATAAGATTTTCAAGATGGGGATTAGTTGAAAAATAAAATCCCATCTTGAAGAGAAGAGATTGAGCAGTAGCAGGAGAAAGTAGTTTTGCGAATCCATCAGCAAGTTAAGAGTTGGAGAAGACATGTAATGGATCAATGAAACCATCATTGTTAGCATCTCTCACATAGTGACATTGTATCTCAATATGCTTAGTTCTCTCATGAAAAATATATTTTGAGTAATATGTAAAGCAGCAATGTTATCATATTTCAGAGGTATTCGAAGCACAAACCGATGCTGCAAATCAGTGAGAAGAAAAGTAATTCTTTTAAGCTCTGAAAATGTCATAGACATAGCCCTATACTTAGACTCAGCAGAAGACTTGCTCACTATATTCTGTTTCTTTGACTTCCAAGAAATCAAAAATCCCTTAAGAAGATGCAGTAGCCAGCTACTGATTTCCTAGTAAATTTTCAGGTGTTCCTATCTGTATCACATTAAGCCGACAAGGACTGAGAGGATGTTACGGATAAGAGGACACCATGTGTAGAACATCCTTTCATATGTCTTGCAATATGAATTGTAGCCTTCCAATGATGATGAATTGATTTTGCACAAATTGACTCAATTGATGTACTGAAAATGTAAGATCTGGTTTAGTGTATAACAAGTACAACAGTTTTCCAATTAACCTCCTGAAAGGAACTGGATCATGCACAAAGATTGAAGAACTATCCTCAACATGCCAAGAAGCTAGTAGTGGAGAAGCTACAGCAGTACAATTATGCAAATGAAGATCATTGATATGATCAGTGATGTATTTTGACTGACTGAGGAAGATTTCATCCTTTGATCTAGCAATCCCAATTCCTAAGAAGTACATAGCATGTCCAAGATCCTTAATAGTGAAAAGATCATGTAGATAATCATTGAAGGCATGAATTTCACTTTCCGAATCACCTGCTATCAGAACATCATCCACATAGATCAATAATACAATGTTGCACTTAGTAGTCCTTTTAGTGAATAGAAAATGATCATGTTTTGATTTCCTGAATCCATATAAGACTAGATGCTTAGTAAATTAGCATTCCATTCTCTAGAGACCTGTTTCAAACCATACAAATTCTTTCTAAGCATGCATACTTGACCTTGCTTAGCTTTATTATAACCTTGTGGGGGCATCATGTAAAGCTCTTCATTAATATACACATGAAGAAAGGAATTTTTGATATCCATCTGATGTAAAAACCATCCCTTTAAGGAAGTTATTTCCAATGGCAGCCTGACACTAACCTGCTTTGTAGCTGGTGAAAAAGAGTCAAAATAATCAACTCTTTCAATTTGAGAAAAACCCTTTGCCACTAACCTACCTTTATACCTTTGAACTGATCCCCCTGCCTTACATTTGACTTTATAAACCTATTTACAACCAATAGGTCTCTTCCCTGCAGGAAAATCAACTAATTCCCTGGTATGATTAGCCTCTAGAGCATCTAAATCAACCTGCATAGCTTTAATCTAATGTTGATTATTGCAGGCCTGTTTATATGATTGTTGTTAATGGATCCCTAACAATTGTAACACAAAACTCATATGTGTAGTAGAAAATATAGGAATACAGACATCAGAAGTGTAAGTATTGTTAACAACAAAATTATTCATCCAGCAAGGCTTAGACCTGATCCTGGTATTTTTTTCTAGGAGAAGAAGGAATGTGTGTATTATCTCTTACAGAACCACCATTAGGATTATGAAAAGGTATTTCATGATTCTGAGATGATTGTGAAGAAGAGTTATTAGAGTTATCAGGAAAATGATCATTATCTGAATCAGCAGTATTCGAATTAGAAGATACTTTCTGATATGGTACATCTAGGAAAGTATTAGTGTCAAAAGGCGGTATAGGTAACATTATTTTGTTATTATTAGAACAAGAGTTATGAAATGGAGCATCAAAATATTTATAAGGAAACAGAGTATTATAAAAAATATCTCTTACAACAAAAATTCTTTTGCTTAGAAGCTTATAAAACTAACTTATAGCCTTTTTAAATACCTGAATATCCTGTGAAAGATGCAAGGCATTGATCTTGTATTGAACTTATGTTTATCTCGACTGAAATTAGTGGCATAGCACAGGGAACCAAACACTTGCATCTGAGATATATATGGTGGTTTAAGAAACATGAGTTCATAGGGTGATTTCCAGTTAAGAACTGAAGATGGCAGTATGTTCATTATGTACATGGCAGTAGGGATTGACTCTCCCCATAGATGCAAAGGTAAGTTTGACTAATACATAAGAGATCTAGCTATTTGAAGGATATATCAGTGTTTTCTTTCAACTACACCATTCTGCTGTGGTAAGTATGGACAAGATCTCTGATGATTGATACCTAATGAAACAAAGAATTGATAACATATTTTATTGACAAACTCACTACCATTGACAGTCCTCATTTTCTTGATTTTAGCATTATACTGAATCATCAACATGCGAATAAAGTCCTTTACAATAAAAGGAACCTGATCTTTAGTTTTGAATAAGAAGTTTCAGGTAGCTTTACTAAAATCATGTACAATGGTTAGGAAAGATTGTGCCCCTTTTCTAGTTTTAAACCGAAAAGGCCCCTATAAGTCTATATGAAGTGTTTCGAACTATGATCCGATTTCTCAGGAAATGATAACTTGGTTTGTTTAGAAAGAGTACAAACACTACATTTATTATTCATTGTTGGAAAACCGATATACTTTAGTACAATATCAAAAGTATGACCTAACTTATTATGTAAGATTGCTAGATCAACATTAGATGGAACTTACACAGAGTTAAGTGCAGAATGAATTATTAAACTATCTAGTTCAAGTGAGCTTAGACAGTTCTTGATGATTTTAACTTGTAAAGACTTCTTGTTCATAATATAAAGGCCATTGCTCTCAGTAGAAAATTCTAAAACTGAACTAGTCTTATGGTCCTATATAACACACACATAAGAATAAAAGGTAAACAAGACTATTGAATCTAGTGTCAGTTTTTGGACTGAAAGAAGGATAAACTTGAAATTCTTAAAGTACCAAAACTTTAACAACTTTAGCTGATTATTCAACTTAACTGGACCTATAAAATCTATCAATACTTTTGAGTGATCTGGCAGAAGAATTGGAGTTTTGTGTGTGGTTGGATTGTGTTTTTGAAACAAAGAGAGAGAACTATACATTTGTGAAGTAGCACCACAGTCTAAAATCTAATCATCACCTTTAAAACAGGTAGCAGTATTAGCAAAATATGTTATAAGGCTATATGAGAAGTCCAGTTGTGGAAAGTTGATCATGTCTCTTGATTCTGTAACCTGCTCATTTCCCTTTCCTTTCATCGTTTTTCCAAATTCCATCTGGATCATGTTTACAATCATAGCTTGCATGTTACCAATGCCTTTGTTCTCCCCAACTTCAAATGAAGTACCAGATCCAATTTTCTCATTTTACCTCTAAATCCTGAAGTATTAGCTGCATTTGCATAAAGCTTATTTTTTTTATCTTGCTTGCATCTAGCCACCAGTCAGGATATCCATTCAGTTCAAGCAAGAATCCTTCAAATGTCCACTTCTGTGACAATAGTCACATTTTAGTAACTTCTTTGCCTCTGCATTTTTCTTCTTCGGAGTATACTTTATTGCATTTGATTGTCCTGATCCATGTTCAACAAGCATAGTTGTTGTTGATTTGCAGCTTTCATCACATTACTTTGCACACTTCTCTGTTGTTCCTTCTTGCTAAACAGTGAATATGACATACCAATAGTCGACAATAGAACCATCACCAATATCTGATCCTTTAAAGCATCATACTTATCATTCAAACCAGACATGAATTTCTGCAATCTATCCTGATTAGCTTGCATCTCCAATTCTTCCAAAAATCCACAGTTATAGGTACAATGACAAAAAATACAATTGAGCCTTGGCATGATCACATCAATTTCATTCAAAATCTCCTTCAAATTGGAAAAGTACTGAGCAATTGAATAAGTATCTTGCTTCTGCACACCCAGATTTGTCATCAACTGATAGTATAGAGGTCCATGATTGATTGAAAACCTCTCTTAAATTTCATCCCATCACTTCTTTGCATCTGCCTGAAAAGCAAAAATTTAAGCAATATCTCTGTTGATCAAGTTCCTAATCTATGAAATAATTGTCAAATTACCTTTCATCCAGATCTAAAGCATTGGATATTTTTCTGCTAGTTTAGGCACTTTTCCAGTGATGAACTTCAACTTTCCTCTAGCTGAAAGGGATGTCTCCATTGCTTCCTTCCAGATCACATAGTTCTTCTCTGTCAGGAGATCTGTTACGATCAGGAGGCTTGCATGATCTGAGGATGTGAGAAACATATTATCACCTGGATTAATTCTCATAAAAACCTCACCATCAACAGCATAGGCATTGTTTCTTTCTTCTCGATTAACAGATCCAGTGCTCATCTTATTTACTAGATTCAAGTTTTTCAAAAAAAATTCAAGAAATGTTGGATCAGAGCCTAGAAGCTTTGATACCATGAAAAAATCAAAGCCAGTTAGCCGCAAAGCAATAAATGTTGAAGAACTGCAAGTGTAAACTGAAAGTTTCCATATCAAAGTCGGGAGAAAATTTCTAATTGTATTAACTTAGAGAGTGAATCTATACACCTCCTCTACCAAAGTATCTAACTAACTAACTGTACAACAACGACACAACAAGGATAACTACCAAAATAAATAAAAAAGTAACTAATCAAGGCTAATTTCCAAATCATTTTCCACAAACTTCAATTTGGTGCAAAAACTTATCAAAGCTTTTTGAAGCTGATCTGCTTGTTCCTTGCCTCCTGAATCCTTCTTTCTTTCTGAATCCATAAAATCCATCAAGGGTGATTGTTGTTACCTGGACAGGGATAGCATAGTTTGTTTTAAATGACTGAAAAATAAGATCATTCCGCATCTCATAGTGTTCCCTGAATGCACAGCATGAGTCATGCATAGATCAATAGAAAAAATATGTAGATTCTACAAAATTAAGGATGCATACTTATCTCTGGAGCAACCAAATCAAGTTGAGATCTACATCCCCCTAGACCTGTGGACATCAAGCAACTTCTCCAAATTCTCTTTAATACAAGGAGGAACAATAACTGTAGGAGGCTTTAAGTTGTAGAGACTCCGCGTAACAACATACATAGGAAGTCCACCCTGAATCAATGGAAATGCCAACTTGTTTAACAACTACGGATATAACATCAGAGTCATAACTTGAAAATACCACATTGAAAAATTATCTTGAAATTGAGCTCGATCCTAATTCATCATACAATTAGGGATGATTACAATGTGATTCAGATGGACATGAGTGATGAACTAAAAGTTCTGGTGAATAGCCTGAGAAGACCATGCCCCAATATCGAAAGTGGATATAATCCGAGTCACCACAATGCAGGTTTCATGGTCGCCAATAGAGAACCCATCAACAGAATACCCCTCGAGAATGACCTAGTCCAGAGATCTTCAATCTCTCACCTTGTGCACTCCGCAAAAACATCTTGCTTCTTGGCCAATTGAGATATTTCTTCAAGGATTTGCTCTTGTTCTGAGTTGCAAAGTAAGGAGTTGTTGTTGGAAAGCCCTTCTCCACTCGGATAGGGTTAGGGTTGAGCTTGCTCACCTCAGTTGTACCCTTGCTTCTCCTGCACTAACAGAAGTTGGGGTGATCGCGGTATCTCTGGTTGAAGGAGTTTGGGTAAGGATCTTTCCTTTTGCCTCCTTGGTTCACATGGAACCCTTGTTGTTTTCCCTAGAAAACGGTGGCCTATTTCCACCATTGTTGAAATCCAACGCCTTAACTTCCTCTATATCTTTCGGGAAAATATCTGTGTGATGATCAAGACTGAAAAATAACGCACACTTTTGTGTGTTGAACTCCCTCTTTTCATGAACTCTTTAATCATGGAGAAAAGAGCTTGGACATGCTCCTCTAACTTAGGGGATTGAGACAGTTCCACTATGGATATCACTCAAGATATTTTATGAAACTTCCTTGTTCCGTTTTCTACCTCCTTGAAGAGTGGCATTGCCTCACTTGGGCTCTTGTTGGTGATTGAACCATTCCAAACGACATTCACCATATGTATGTCATCATCTCTAAACCCCTCGAAGAAATAGTAAACCAAGTCTCCCTCTTTGAATGGATAATACAGACAACTAGCCAACAACCTCTTGAACCTTTCCCAATACTCGTAGAGGGACTCATTAGCAAACTGAGAGATATTGGAAAGTTTCTTCTTCAACCCAACAGACTTTTCAAATGCATTGGCTAACGCATGCATAATGGTGCATATCACAACGCTCAGTTACAGGAAAACCCACTAGATATAAATGGAGAAAATCTGCAAAACATGGTGACTAGCTTGCAGATGCAGGTCAGTCAACTTCTCAAGGGCAAAGGAAAATTGTGAGGAACTGGTTTAGTTTAAGCTCTAGAGAACAAAAACTTTTCCCATTACCATGACTTTAAATGTCGTGTATTTTCTCATTCTTGTGCTCAAGACTTCAATTTTGATTGTGATTATTGAATACTTGATAGTGGTGTTACTAGTCATATGTGTTATTCCTCCACTCTCTTAATTGATTCAAAGCCTGTTAGCTCCATAACCCCTGTTTACATGCCAGATCATTCTATTAAGCATGTCCAGTCCATAGGATTAGTTACCCTGTGTCCCATCCGCAGTCTCTCACATGTTTTATATTTCCCGGGTTCAAGTGTAATCTCATCTCTATTAGTAAATTAGCAAATATTTCCAAAATTAGTTTAAGTTTATTGATTCTTGCATTATACTGAGGGACAACAAGAATGACCAAGCCCTTTCAGTAGAAGAAAATTAAGAGGTCTCAACATGCTTCATAGAAGATCATTCCAGCCAGATTTCATTCAACAAAAACTTGCTCCCTTATCCTTCTCCCATGTCCATACTGAATGTCGAACCTATGTTCCCACTTCAGAGCTAAATTTTAATAGGGATTGGCATTCTAGACTAGGACATCCTCCACATAAAGTTTTAAATCATTTCAAACCAAATTTCAGTTCAAATTCACTTTTTTATGTCCTTTGGCAAAGCAACACAGAGTTTTATTTCTTATTGGGTAAATCTATTTCCACTTCATCTTTTCAGTTGATACGTGTTGATTTGTGGGGTTCTTACAAAATTAGTAGTCTTAATGGAGTAAAATATTTCTTCACAGTAGTAGATGACTACAGTAGAAGTACATGGACTTTTATGTTGAAATCCAAAGATCAAACACCTAACTTGCTTACACTACAAGAATGTGACCTATTGCGACATATGTACAGGTGACCAATGTGAAAATGTTGTATATTTACCACATTTTTGGCAATGTGTCGTTCATATGCGACATTTTTACATCAATCCGTTGCTATGTCACCCTTCTTGTGACACGTATGCGTCATATTATTTGGTATCGAAAGTTTACGACATATTAGTCACGACACTCTAATAGAATGTCATAACTAGACACCATAATTATGAATTTGTTGCCAATGTATGGCACAATTGTATCATTTTTGTGATGTGTTGTATGTTTTGTGACATATATGCAGTATTTTTTAAAATGTCCCAACATTACGAAAAATTATTTACAACACATTACAAGAATGTCGCAACTAAACGACAAAATTGAAATTTGTTGGGAAATTATGGCACAATTGTGTCGTTTGTTATGTATGTCACATCTCTTGTGACATATATACGACACTTTCTATAATGTCCCTAGATTATGAAAAATTATTTACGGTACCTTGATGATATATATTAATTAAAAGATTAAATTATTAATTTATTGCAAATTTGTAACATAACTGTGATACTTCACTATCATGTGAAAATATTGTGACATTCTTTGCCTCACTCGATGATTAATGAATTAAATTCGATAAATAAAGTTTTTTGGTGCAATGCTATAATTTTTTATACATTTTCTTTAGAATTTTTTGATTTATTAAATTTACTAGTCAAATGCAAATGACATTTAGTTTTCACTAGTTCACCTACAATTGCAAATTAATTTTCTGTCTCACCATAAGTTTCTAGCAAGATAGTCTCAATTAAAACATTGTTAACGAAATGATATAAGTGGGGTGGAGAATAAGTATTAGAGATTAAAAAGGTAACTAAAATATAAATAAGAACTTATCAAACTATATAATATATAGAAGTACTCTTTGATTTCCGTTGTATTTAATACGCCCCTCTAGATTATCTTAAAATAACCAACTTTTCCCACTTTCTAGCTAAAGACCCATCTTGCGACGGTGTTTTTAATTAAAAATAATATTTAAATAAAAATATTGTATTTAAGTTTCATAGATAAAGTTAAAAATTAAAATTAAAATTAAAAATATAAATATAATTATTGTAATATTAAGAACTATAAGAATTATAAAGTAAAAGGAATCAATTTAGGTGGAATTTATTAGAAATTAATGAAAATAAAATGATAATTATTATAACCTTTTTAGAATTATTTATAGTAAGAATATGAAGTGAAACACTATAAAAGAAATAATCAAGTTGGAGAAATATAAGTTGATAATTCTAAGAAAATGTAAGGTGGCAACATTCTTGCCAACTTCCCTCGTGTTGAATTTTATGCATTTCTTTATTCATTTCCATCTTTTATGGTTCAATTTAATATTTTTTTGATAATTATTTATAATTTTCTCTTTCACTTTAGTTTCAAAAGAGAATAAGTTTGTTGTCACGTTTATAATAAAAAAATAATTATAATAATGTTTTATAGATATATCAATAAAAACGTCCATTCTTTGCATTTTTCACCTGCGAAAGCTTAGATTAAAAGGCTAATTAGAATCATTCCTTGCATAGTCATTTCGTACATATGGTGTGCATGAAACAAATAGTTTTTTTGAAAATGTTAAACCTAACGTAAACAAAATAGTAATACAAATTTAATATCAAATGAATGACATCCTCATTGCTGACAAACTGAACTTCTGTTGGGATGTTAGAAATGAATGGTTGTTTCTGGATGTTATGAGAAGAGAAAAGGTTGGGCATATACGAAAATATAATCATAAGACCAAAAACATCCATAATAATACAAGTAATTAATGTATAATATTTAAATAATAGGTTCACTATTACGGAAAGTATAATCCCACAATTACCTGACAAATGAATAGATGTGAAAATAAATAATTAAATCATAAGTTTGCTCTGCTAAATTGCTTAAGTAATAAATAGAGAAATAATAGAATATGGATCATCAGCGATAATTGATAAATTTCGAAGCCTATGTTATCCTCCTTATCTTTGATTTTGATTGCTCTTCATCTTCACTTTCAAGGCTTGACATCAAATTAAGTTGCACGTCTTTGTTTCTTCCACTTGATTTTTTTTACTTTGTAACAATAAAGACACAAACTATTGGGTTATGAAAAAGACATTTGTACTAATATATTCGTTTAAGAATTTACCTATAGCATCTTTAATTATGTGTATCATAAACTTCATGTATTGGAACTTCATCTTCTAATTTCGCCATGTCGTCATCTTCTTCAGTTTCAGCCTTGTCTTTGAATGATATAATGGAGTATTTCGGTTCAAGTTCACCTTCTCTCATAGAAACTTTTACTTGAACTATATATTCAATACTTGCATTTTCATTATTGTGTTTCTCAATAAAATCCTATGATAAAATAAAAAAATTGTAGATACAATTGGTAAGTAGATATAAAAATATAACATATTTAATGTACCAAATTATGATAAATTTATTAAACCTTAGTAATTTCGTTCATTACTTGTTCAGCGGTGAGACCCAATATTGTTTTTGCATTTTCACCAAAAAAGAAAGTTGTGATCTTTCCACTCTCATCTTTTTGGTGAGTTTGAAATCTACACCTAAATAAGAAAGGTTAACTTGTAATGACAGTCAATATATGAATTAATATACATGTTATGAACAAAAAGATATGCTATTAAACTTAAAATTTATAAGTCTAAATGCAATATACAGTTAAGCGAAATTTCAATTTATTCATGACTTGTATGATCACGAATAATCTTATTGGAGTAAATCATCAAGCACAACTAATATAAAAGGTATGTTGTTGACATGATCGAGTCAGTGTAATCTGAAAAATTCTGAAAGCATCAGGAAAAACAATTATGTTGGTTCAGATATTTCCTTCAGTTCGTATCATGTTTCGATTATCTGGTTTTGACATGATCAAGTCTTCATTATGTCTGAAAATTTCAACATGCATCTGGCACGTGTGTGTTGGTTCTGATTTTTCATTCAACGTGTGATATGTGCAGTATCTTCTTAATTTGTAAAAAAGTGTCCCAATCAGATAACTTCCACTAAAAAATTGTAAAGGCAAGATTGGTGTTGTACGTCCTGATATTATTCCTAAAATGCCTGCACTGTGGTATTTTTCCAACTAACAGTTATCGCAGCTTCTCAGGCATTCAAATGGTTTCAAAATAAGATTCACCTCCAGCACAACAAAAAAGATTTGATTCTCCTTTGATCCGTTTAGCTTTACAATGCCTACAATCATTAATAGTAGGCACGACTCTAGTACAACTTGGAACATTATCCAACAGTCTAACATGTTTCTTGTTGTTTTCGTCACTTGGCCTACATATTTTTTGTTTCACATTATATAAACAATTTAGAATCAAGTTGGTATAAAAAGATGAACCAGTAAAAAATCATATGAACAAAAATATTACTTCCAAAAGGTTAAATATTTATTGAAACGTACCAGTTTAATTTTGGGAAATTGAATCCAGTTGTGAGACTCTCACATCTACTTCTGAAATCGTTGAACTTTTCCTCGACGCTTTATATTCTTTCATTTAACGGTAAACATTTTTGTTTTTTCTCAGGTGGCATCTCGTCATAACCTTTTATTCTTTTAAAATTCTTATAACTTTCATCAACTGGTTTCATAGAATGAATAAAATCAAGTTCAAAAATGAATACTCAAGACAAATCAGTAATGAAATTACTTTAATTTAATGCATGCATGCAAGCAAGTCTGTAAAACTATATGCCCCCAACTTTGAGAAAATTGAGGGAGCCATGTTTATCTTAATCAAATTTAGGATTATATCCTAACACAAGATTTACAAAATGCAGAAATTAAACTTTTTGATCCACAAAACTGCTAAAATGATTATAGACATGCAATAACTTCCATCAATTGGTGTCATAGAAAGTGATAGAATGTAAACCCCAAAAATAGTTGTGGCTATTTGTATTCATATATATAGTGAGTACAAAGGGTATACAAGATAGAATCAGATATGGAAAAGGAAAGAGTTTCCTTTCTTAATTGGATTCTTCGCACTAACCATAATTAGACCTTCGAGTCTCAATACAACAAGCCCAATCAGCATCAGAATAACCCAAGACTGGAAAAGTAGAAGGTTTCTTGCGGAACTAAAGACCATAATGCATAGTGCCACGAACATAATGAAAAATTCTAGTGGCAGCTTAGTAATGGTCAAGTCGGGATAGACGAGATCGGTGATTGAGATTTGATTGGGATATGATAGATATATCTTTTCTTTTCAAACTCATTCTTGTAACCTATATAAATTGCAGTGATCATCATAATAAAGCATCCAAACATTTAGTCTTTAAATGGTATCAGAGCCTCACTGATCTTGGCCCCAATTCCT
>JAUOBV010064112.1:0-13651 GCA_032360425.1 Rubia occidens
ACCATAACTTTTTACTAATACCACGTATCTTACCAACAATGTCGGTATACTATTTTTTAAAACCAATACCGTACCAAATCCTTGACATACCAACACATTGGTATACACAAAACTTGGTTGGTATTGGTAAGGTATGATATAATACCACCAAATAAGTTATAATGAATTAATTATTTTCTCATAAAAAATATAAATAATTACACATTTCTATTATATAATCTTGATTTTAGAAAATTAAATATATTCTAATCATAATAATAATAAAGTAAGATAAGATCAAAATAAGAACTACACTAAATAGAAAAGTCTCTTATTAGAGTCGACCAATCATGAAAAATGTTGTTTCAAAAAATTTTAAAGGTTGCCCTACAATTATTTATACATTACTATATTTTAAAAAAAAATCAAAATCATAGGATCAAATCTCATTGCAATAAATAAAAATAAACATCAAATTACCCCCATTAGTTACTTCAATATAAAATGTCTCTGTCTAACGATTACTCGGTTTAAAACAAGATTCTACGTAATAATTACGTTATGATGAATAAGATATAATTATGATTTTAAATTTTTGTAAGCTTTAGGGAAAAAAATGCCAGTTGTCAAGAAATCTAATTTAACAAAATATTTTAAATTTTACCAGTATCCAACATATTGGAGCAAAAATATAAAAATTAAATATTTAAATTATTAATTTGGTTCTAATATTAACAAATGACTAAATCTTATAACTAAATAAAACTCGATTTCACTAATATTAGTTATACTTTTAATATATAAATATGTGGTACGGTATGGTAATACCATTGTAATATTTTATCAATGTCATTACTATACCATCAAAAATGTGTGGTACGGTACTACCATACCACATCACTGGTTACCAAAATTTTCGGTACAGATGGTACGTGATTCGGTTGGTAGCTTGGTTGGTACGGTATTTTGACTCAAAATGCCAGCTCTACTCCCTTCTTCTTTCTTCTCTATTCATCCGCAACCTCCTTTCTTCGCTTTCTCTGACGAATCTTTTTATTCCATATCTTTCTTCTCCATTGAATCCTCCGTTTAATCCATGTCGCAGAGTGACGGCTAGGGAGTTGTGGTGGGGTAACACCAAAGGAGGGTTTAGAGGGTAGACGATTGGGGTTAGGGGTGGGAGTCGATTCGGTTTAATCGATATTTGATTTATTCGGTTTTACTCCTAAAAAGTCCAAAATCGTATCCGATCCGAATAACCCAAATTATCCGAACTGAATTAGAAATTCGATTTCGGTTAGAAACCGAATTCAACCCGAATAAACCGAATTGATTTTAATTTTTTAAAAATAATTACAAAAATCGTATAACTTAATTTAAATTAAATAAAAACTAATCTCTACATCATCAAAATCAAGTTTTCAAGATAACAATCCAACAAGCATAATACAAATTCAACCATAACAATTTTAGCATTACATTTAAAATCAAAGAAAAATAGTTCATTTTATTATTCATCTTCAAAACCTTCACATTCTTCAAACCTTCAAACACTCCACATTCACATTCACCTTCAACAACTCCAGAAACTTACTTAGGGTAACATGTGTTATTTATTTATTTTCCCAAACTTACTTAGAGTTTAGAGTTTGGTAATAATTTTTTAAATATAAAAATTGGTCCTCCAACTTAAATTTATATATAATTATAATTTTGTTGTTTTAAAATTTAATAATAATAATAATATATTTAATTAATTACAATTCGATATTCGGTTCGGGTTTCGGTTTGAGTTTTAATATCAAAAACCATATTCAGAATTAGGTTTATTCAATTCGGATATCCAAAAACCGTGTATTAAATTTGGTTCATGTTATTAGAATTTGGATAGTTCAATTTTGGTTTGGTTTTCGTTTTTATTTTATTTTTTTCCCCACCTTTAATTGGGCTTGGACACAACAGTGGGGATTTTTCTACGGCCGAGGAGTGGTGTTGGGGTAACGTCAGGGGTGGTGGCAGAGTAATGGGCCGGGGTGGTGGCAGGGTAATGACCGGCGAAGTGGTCGGAAACAGCGGGGGTTTTCGAAAAGAATTTCAAGGTTTCGATTCAAGCTTTATCTGTGAAAGGTATATTTATGTAAGTATGGTATTAGGACTCGCAATTGTATTATTTTCGGTGAGTGCAAGGAAGGAGAGGGCGATTATTTATTTTTCCACTGTTCACAATTGTGGCGGAGAAAGTTAAACAAAAGAAATGTTTGGCTCTTAGTCTTTGTTTATTTCTGGCTAGAGTTTTACTTGAGGGTTTATAGGGGAGAAGAGTGGGGGGAGACGCGGAAGTGACGGTGGAGTCGGAGATGTGAGATCCAGAGGTGGTGCAGAGATGGCGAAATTGATGCGGCGTGGCGTGGCTGGTGGCGGTGGTTCTTGTGGGCGGATAGCGGTGGTTGGTAGCTGGATGGCGGTGAGGTGGTGGTTGGGCGGAGGTGGGTGGTTGTTGGGCTGAGGTGGGGTGGTGGTGGGGGGAAGTGGAGCGGACAAGGGGGAGTTAGGAAGAAGACATGTTTTTCATTTATTTTTTTATGTTTTATATTTTTTAAATTGTTAAGGAAGGGTAAAATGGAAAAAACAATTCCGATTTTATGAGTAAGGGTATTTTTGTCATTTTGGTTCGGTCAACAACTCAATTTGTGAGTCAACGTCGGATTTAGGCCTAAAGGTTATATCAACACATTTTATCATAAACTTAGGGTTAGTTTGGAACTTTTTTTTCATTTTACAGGGTTATATGGGCACTTTCAGCCTAAAGGTAGGGTTAGAAAAACATTTAACCCTAAAAACTAACCTTTTATATAAAAATCAGTGATTTTAGAATAAAAATCAGTGATTTTAGAATAAAAATCAGTGATTTTAGAATAAATATCAATGATTTTGATATAAATATCAATGATTTTGGTATAAATATTAACAATTTTGGTATTAATATCAACGATTTTGATATAAATATTAGTGATTTTGAAACACATCAACGATTTTGGTAGAAATAAAAAAAAATTGATTTAAATATTAATAGATATTTCACACTGTTGATCCATTTGTACGATCGTCAGCAAACTATTTCAATACTGCTAAACAATTGTGGGATGATCTGCTGGCAGATTCTCACTTGACAATGAATCAAAAATTCTGCTGTGATCGATATTATCCATTGCCGCCAGAATGGATAACTTGTTACCATCAAGTATGGCAAACTCAAGAAGTTGTATGATGAGTATAACTAGCATAAACTCCTCGGGTTCACTTCTATGAACCTTGTAAACAACTGTGAGTCAGCAATGTTGCCTCAACCGCCATCACTGATTATGAGAATAAGATAACCTATTAGTTTCTACTTGTCTTAGATAATGGCTACAACACACTGTGATCCAATGTCATGGCTCAAGAACCGCTGCTACCACTCATTCGCATTTATGCGCTACGATTCTGGAGGAGAGTCACAAATCGACTGACTCCATGGCATATGTTGCTCGTCGTCAACCTACTTCAGATTCACCACTAGGAGCTCTCACTGTAGATGATCGTACGAATCTTACACGCACTCATTGTAATTGTAAATGCCACGACAAACCTAGCTATTTCAAGATCATAGGGTATCCAAAATGATACACTGAGATGAGAGAGCGAGCCACCAAAAATCCAGTGCCTGCGCAGCCTACCGTCGTAGCTTCCCGACGAGTGAATCTGATAGCGGTGGCACATAGATTGTTAACAACAGACGAAGATGATGAATTGGCAACGGAAGACAATTTGTTGCGATTAGCAGCGAGCAAGCAGCGCTCAGCGGAATGTGGATCAGTAACGGCAACGGAGAAGTGCGTGATGGACGCTGTCGAGTGTGGATGTCAGCGATCGACGGCGCAGCTAGCTTAGTGATAGTGGCATAAGCGATCGGCGGCGGCGATCTCCAGGAAGAGATCGACACCTAAAGTTTAGGATTTTAGAGGTTTCAGAATTTTAGCTCTGATGTCACGTAAGAAATAAAACTTCGATTGTATCCATGATTTGGGTTACAATTTATAAGAGATACAAAATACTTATACAGATTCATAAAAGGAAAATAATTTTAGTCTATATAAAAGTAGTATTTACAAGTGGAAGTTCCTAAAAAGGAGGTCACTCCACCGTTTATCTTAAAAGTTATATTTAAGAAAAATTATATATTGTATTTTATAAGTTAAAACAAGTAATAATATGTATTTAAATATGAAAATATTTTTAAAAATATATAATATAAAATTTACAATTTTAAACTTTTAACTTTTAAAAAAATTAAATTTATCACAAATTCTTGTTTTAGGCAACTTAAACTTTAGGCCATAGACTATTGTACAATTATAAGAAATTTCATTTGTAATGAGGTTATTTTCTATAAATATGTTAACACATTTAGGGACATACTGTGCAATTATTGAAATAGTATATATATATATCATAATTTTTCATTTTTTTCTCCTCCTATTCTGATCGGTAACCGCCTCTGGTGACGGACACCACCTGTTTCTGCCGGATTTACGCTAGTCTCCGCTGCTTCCGCCAGTAACTCACCGGGAATTCGCCGACATAATCGTTCCACCACGATTCTTCTTCTTTCATCGGCGAAAACGATGCGACTCAGGTGATCTGGTTCTTCTTCTCCGACAATCTGGTTCTTCTTCTCCGACGATCCTTCCGCGGTGGTGGTGGCCTACCTCCGACGATGGCGTTCGATCTACAATGCAAGATCTGCGACAGCGCTGCGATTTTCGATGACGATGGCGCTGCAACGGTAAAGGAAGAAGACGAAGGAGTATGACAAGCTGATTGCAGAGAGAACGCGCTTGAGATGTACACGCCTGAAGGTAGGATACAAGAGCGTGCATCTCATGGACTACCGGAGGTGATCACATTTCTCGGTGGCGGCGGTGAAGGCGCACTAAGGTTCTGCTTCATGAGGTGAGGTTTAATATTGTGTTCTACTTTTTTTAAAAGACTTGCAGAGGTTTAATAATTGCTTGACTAGGCTTTTAGTCAAAAATGTTTGTTTGGTCTAGTTATTAGCACTCTTGTTGTTAAGGTTGAGGTTTTGAGTTCGAATCTCTGTGTCACCTTTTTTTTTTGAAGAATTTTATGTTCTTGATGTATATGTTGAGCTTTAATATTATTTTACTAAATGTATATTCAATAAGAGTCGTTGTTGTAGTGTTATTGCTCTATTCTTTGAAGTTAGTGACATGGGTTCAAATCCCACCAGATTTTTTAAAAGAATTTTTATTCTTGACTTACTGTAACTTTTTTTCTAATATCTATAGTTTTTTTTCTTATGTTGATATTTTTCAATATTTGCGTGAAGTTTAATTGATATGAGTTGATGTTTTATCCTTTTTTTGTTGATATGGATTGATATTTGTAGTTTTTTTAAATTTTCTTATATTAATTTTTTTTTCATTTTCCACCTAAGATTTTGGTAATATGAGTTGATGTTTGTAGTGTTATTTTTCTAATGCTGGTGTTTTTCATTTTTTGGATGAGATTCAGGTATTAGGAGTTGATGTTTGTAGCTTTTTGGTGATGTAGATTGATATTTGTAGTTTTTTTATAAAAAAATTTGTTAACGTTTTATGATTTTTTGAGTGAATAATTTATACTCTTGAGGTACCGTGGTTTTTTTCTCATGTTGATGCTTTTCATTTTTCGGGTGAGTTTTAGTTGATACGAGTCAAATTTTTGGGTTATATGAGTTGGTATTTTTTGTTTTTTCCCCTCCCATGTTGATATTTTTCGTTTTCTCGGTGAGATTTAGGTGATACAAGTTGATGTTTGTAGTTTTGGGTGGCATGGGTTGACTTTTTGTAGTTTTTTTTCTTATGTTGACGTTTTTCATTTTTTGGGTGAAGTTTAGGTGATAGAAATTGATGGTTTTAGCTTTTGGTTGATATTAGTTGATTTTTGTAATTTTATAAAAAAAATTATGATTGAACCTTTGTTGATTTTTTTTTTATTTTTAGTTGATATTTTGCTAGTTGTAGTCAACGTTTTTTCAAAATTTTGTTGATTTTTATTTGAGTTTTTATAGATTTTTTGGTGTTTTATTTATTTTTATATATATATTTTTTGCTCCAATTTTTTAATTGATGTTTTATGATTTTTCGTTGATGTTCTGCTATTTATTTACTAATATTTATAATTTTCAGTTCGATGATCATATTAATTTTTTGTATTTTTAATTAATTTTTTGAATTTTTTTGCAGAGTGCAAATATCGGGAAAATTGAACAAAAAAACCCCTCAGAAAATATTAGCAATAGGTCCTTGTAAAATTATTAGAGATAAATCTCTAGAATTAGAATATAACTAGAATTGCATAAAGGTCTCTGTCTAAAGTTTAGGCTGGTTCACATGAGACCATCTCTAAATTTATTGTGTAACTTAAACAAATGTGATTTATAAGTGAAAAAATACAATGATTTGTTAAGGATAGAGTCGATAGACCAATCAAGAGATATCCTCCATAACAAAATATTTCTATTCATTAATAAATTCATTTCTAAACGCTTTGGTGGTAAAACGTTGTATGACAGTAGTGTGAGACTGCTAATGCCATATCCAATGGAGAAACCCAAAAAAAAACTATTCTTGGGGTTTATTTTTATTAAATATTTATTCTCTCTATTTTTTATTATTAAAAATAATCATAAAAAATCATTTTATTTGACCTTCACAATGATAAAAACAATTAAGAAATCACTTCATGGACCCCATTTAATTTTCTCTATCCTACTCATTAATTTTACATTCAATATTTAATTTAAATAAATTTTTCTACCCAAAATAAATTGAAATATGAAATTTAATAATACACTTTAATTTTTTAATTGAATTTCATTTTTTAAAATTTAATATTTAATTTCAATTTTAAAAATTTTATGAATTAAAATTAAATAATAGAGAAAAGCGAAGCAATTTTTTAAACAAAAAAAGCAGATTTTTTATTTTTTTTAAAAAAGACCCTTCACGAAAAATTAATCATAATTTTTTTAAAAAAATTTCTTTAGGGCACATATCCCATGCCTGAATTTTTTTTCAAAAAGGGGGCAAGTGCTATGTCCCAATCCCCAGCTGACACGTGGCAAATGAGGGAAGGAAAGAAAATGACACACGGGCCATGCATATGGGTGTTTCAAAGTTGGGGCGGATTCATCTGCTAGAGACTGGGCCTTGTTTTTTTTTTTCGTTTGAGAGCACTATAAAACCCCCACTGTGAAATTTTGTGGTTTCTTTCGACAAAGAAATTCCCACTACACATGCTCTAAATCTACATTTTAGACAAAAAAACATTTTTAACATATTCCTTTTATCTAGTATCCAAAATACAGTACCAGTACTTATTGTTGCAATTTATCTCAACTTATATATTCTTTTATTATTATTGTATAAATAATCGTTTGTATACTATTAAGACACTGTTATTCTTTATTTAACTGTATTTTAGTTCAATTTAACTATTTCATTTTACTTAATTTTATACTCAGATTAATCGAGTGAAGTTTAAGGTAACTGTTTTTTAGTTATAAACCAATTATAATTTCGTTTGGTTAATTCTATCTGAGTGCATTTAAATCAAACAGAATAAACAACATTTAAATCATATCATAAAGTTATTATTTTCTACGACACATCCAAATTTGTACACTTTTTGGTCAACTTTCTCAAGACACATTTGACCATAAGTTTCAACTAGTATATAGACACTAATATCTTCACGTGAGATATCGTTACATTCTTTGTATCATGTAATTTTTAAATATCAAAATTTAAGACAACATTAGTATACGTAACTAAAATTATTGTTGATCAAACATAGCCCAAAAAAATTTATTAAAAAGTGTGCAAATATAGATGAGACATACCCTAAAATTTTAGGTAAACCGCACTTAAATTAGCACACTAAAATTTGATCCATGTGCTCGGATGATGGTATCAAGATTCTACCTAAATCCTAGGCAATGGGAACTTTTTGGGGTCTATGAGTGGCCAGAAAAAAAATAAATTTAAACCATTAGAAATTTAGATATCATTTGTTGCTGGATCTCATTTCCAATTATAAAATCTGTTTCAATGAAGCTTTAATTAATGGTGTCTATTAAGTCTTAAAGGAGCTTTTCCACTATTGACTATGTTGGCATCATGATTATTTTCTTTCATTTAATACATTACTCCCCCGTCACAGTCATTTTTATACACTTCTCTTAAATAGATGTTCCAATCCTTTTTACACACTTTTCATATTCAAAAATTTTCTATATGTAAAAAGGTAAAATTACGCCTGAACTAATTAAAAATTACCCATGAACTAATTTAAAATTACTCACTCCCACACATACCTTACCAGCACCTACCCTCCTTTCTCTCTCACAAAATCCTTCCAATCACCTACCCTCATTTTTCTTTCCATGGCTTCATCTTCCTTCGCCACTCGCCAGTCCAATCTCTTCACCGACGGTGATGCAGAAGCCTAAATATCCCGGGCACACACGACGCTGGCCGTGACAAGCTCCTCCAGGTTCTCTGCATCACCAGGGACTACCACTCTCAGTTCCTCCACCGCGTCAC
The DNA here is from genome assembly GCA_032360425.1 of Rubia occidens. Taxonomy (NCBI): domain Eukaryota; kingdom Viridiplantae; phylum Streptophyta; class Magnoliopsida; order Gentianales; family Rubiaceae; genus Rubia; species Rubia occidens. Next base: position 8,628 of record JAUOBV010064112.1, read on the forward strand.
CGGCGACCAACACTCCCCGCTTCTCCAGGTTCTCCGCCTCCGCATCACCGACGACCACCACTCCCCACTCCTCCACCTCCCCCCCTGCTCCTCGACTCACCGCTTATTCGCTTCCCGCTCCACCGGAAGAGACCAATATCTAGAAGAGGCTAGGCGGCTCGGGCTTTCACCGGATGGGTTAAAGAAATAGAGGTAGTGGCTAGGAGTGGTGTGGCCTGGTATTGCTGGTGGTGTTAAGTGGGTTGTAGAAAACGCGATGACGATTTTTATTTAGGGCAGAGGAAAGATAGAGGTTGAAGGTGGGTAATAGAATAAATGAATTAGAATCAGGTTAACAAAGGAATACCCTTTCTGATTGTTTTCTGTATATATTCTTTTCCATATCTGATTATGTCTTGTATACCGTTTGTACTCTATATATGAATACACACAACCACAATGATTTGTGGGTTTTACATTCTATCATGGTATCAGTCAAGTCTCTCTAAAATTCTTGGCTTTTACCTTTTTTCCCCAAAATTTTCCTACAGTTTCCTTCAGCTCGGCCGCCGCCCACTGCCGGCGTCTTTCGCGTCTCCGATAAACTGATTGCTAGATCCGCTTCGCCATCTTCGGTGCCTCGTTTAATCAAATCCGACAAAGCAGCCGCTGCACCGCTCTGTCTCCGATCATCTTCCCCCGTCGTCCGACAGCTTCGCCTTTCTCACCGTCCGATAGTCGGGCGACCTCCGCCCACCGTCAACCTTCGCTCCAACAGTCGAGCTCAACCGGCACTATTTCAAACAAGTTTACTAGAGATGTTATTGACAAATGCCATCTTGATAATGGCTTATATATTTTGGATTTTGGTGGTGTTATTTTTTCTGCCTTTGTTGCATCGAGTGCCTCTAAAGCATCTTTTGAACATTGGCATAGTCGATTGGGTCATGTGCCTCACAACATCATTTCGTCTTTGAGCAAGTCTGGATGTTTGTCAGTAACTAGTTTGTTTCCTAGGCCTCATTTATGTGCCGCTTATGAGATGGCTAAAGGCAAGCGTCTTTCTTTTAGTGATAATTTAAAATGCGCACCACACATACTTTATTTAGTTCATTCTGATCTTTAGGGGACTCTCACCTGTTGTCTCTCGTCGGATACCTTTATTTTGTCATTTTATTTATTGATGATCACTCTCGGTATACTTGGTTGTATCCTCTGCGACGTAAGTCCGATTTTGTGGAGGTTTATATGCAATTTGACCCTTTTGTTGAGAATCAATTTTCTACCATCATTAAAGTTTTTTAGAGTGAGGGTGGAACCGAGTTTGTGAATAATCGCATGCGAACTCATTTTGCGTCTAAGGGCATTCATCATCAGCTTTCATGTCCTTACACTCCTGAGCAAAATGGTTGCACGGAGAGGAAGCATCGCCATATTACAGAGACAGGTTTGTCGAAGCTCTGTCATTCTGGCCTTCATCATTCATTTTGGTATGATGCATTTTCGACAGTAGCCTACATCATCAACAGACTGCCTACTCCGATTTTATCTGGTTAGTCTTCCCTCCCTGTTATTTTTTGTACTATGCCTGACTACTCCAATTTCCATCCATTTAGTTGTCGAGTTTTTTCGTATTTGAGGCCCTACGCTGCACATAAATTAGCACCTCGGAGTATGTCTTGTATATTTTTGGATTAAAGTTCACAGTATAAGGGTTATCGATGTCTTGATCCTCTCACGAAGAAGTAGTACATCACTCGCTATGCTCGGTTCGATGAGTTATTTTTTCCGTCTACCCGTACTGGTTCCGTTAGAGATTTATCATCACTGGATGTTTCTACTTTTTTGGAGCCTTCATCAGTTCATTCGGAGGTTTTTGAGTCATCTTCCACTCCGGATTCACCCATTATTTTGAAAGATTTAAATTTTTAGACTTCACCACGAACTCATGGTTCTTCTAAAAATTGTGTTTGTTTGCCACAAGGTGACAAGCAGCTTGATCGACAACAACTGCAGCCTCTGCCCTCAACGCCGCAGCCACTGCCGAGTCACGCGCCGGGCCATTCAGCTCGCATGTGAGTTTCAGCCGCTGACGTCCCCGGCCGCACATCAACCTCCGACTGATGGCCTCCTTTCACCTGCCAGCCCAGCTGCCTCATACCAATCGTCATCTTCACCAACACCCGTCGTCTAGAGTGCATCAGGTTTCGCTCCATTTGTCTCGAATTCTGCATCAGTTGTCTCAGGTTCCGCACCAGTTGTCTAGAGCTCCGTGCCAGTGGCTCCGGGTTCTGAGCTATCCTCAGTTTTGGTGCCCTCTTCCCGGCATCCAATGGCTACACACACCCACACTGGGTCTTTACAGTTTAAGATTTTTCCGATTATGTCATTTTTGGTTTATTAAGTGCTTTGTTTGCAACGACTGAGCCTCGTAGTCATCGTTCTGCGGTCAAGGATCTAGAATGAGATGCTGCTATGGATTCCGAGATGGCTGCTTTGCGTGCTCAACAAACATGGGAACTAGTTCCCCGACCTCCTCGTGTCAATGTTGTTGGCTCTAAATGGGTGTATCGTGTAAAGTACAAGTCTGATGGCTCACTTGATCGGCACACGGCCAGGTTAGTTGCTCAAGTTTTTCATAGTTACCTGGTTTTGATTATGATCATACATTCAGTCCGGTGGTGAAAACATCTATTGTTTGTACTGTTTTGTCTCTTGTTGTCACTCGTAATTGGCCATTACGACAGCTTGATGTGAAGAAATCATTTTTAAATGGTGTTCTTGACTCACCGGTATACATGTAGCAGCCTGCTGGTCGCAAAGATCCTATGTTCTCTGATTATGTTTATTGTTTGCGCAAGGCCATTATGGTTTGAAACAAGCTCCTCGTGATTGGTTTTAAAGATTTAGTTCCTTTTTGGTTGGCCTGGGTTTTGTATGCAGTTCTGCAGATACCTCCTTATTTTTATTTTCCCAAGGTGCCTCTCTACTTTATTTCATCAAGAAGTTTATTGCTCGTGTTCATCATGAATTTAAAATCACCGGGAATGATGGTTATCTCATCAAGAAGTTTATTGCTCGTGTTCATCAAGAATTTAAGATCACCGATCTTGGCACCTTACAGTATTTCTTGGGTTTGGAGGTTGTTCGCACTTCTGATGGCTTATTCCTTGGCCAAGCCAGATATGCCAAGGACATTTTATTGCATGCTGGAATGCAAGACTCGGCGCCGGTTGCTATCCCTTTTGTAGCTTTTTCGCAGCTTTCCAGTTCTCTCGGTAAGCCATTCGGAAATCCCACTCGTTATCGATCTTTGGTTAGTGCACTACAGTATTTGTCCATTACGCGTCCTGACATCTTATGTTGTGAACACGGTCAGTCGGTATATGCAGTATCCTACTGATGACCACTACTAAGTTGTTACTCGAATTCTGCGTTATGTTCATGGCACTATGCATTATGGTCTTCAGTTTCGCAAGAATTCTTCCGTTTTTCCAATCTTAGGTTATTCTGATGCTAATTGGGCTCGTTGTATTGAGACTCGTTGGTCGACTTATGGTTACACCATTTTCCTTGGTGGTAATCTGGTTTCATGGAGTGCTAAGAAGCAACTTACGGTTTCTCGTTCAAGTTCATAATCAGAATACCAGGCTATGGCCAATATTTCTACGGATCTAGTTTGGTTGATGAATTTTCTTCGGGATTTATGTGTCTCTTCCCATGCACCACCTATTTTGCTGTGTGATAATAACAGTGCTCTCTTTATTGCTCAAAATTCGGTTTCTCATAAGAGAGTCAAGCACATTGATATTGACGATCATTTTGTGCCATAGATGGTGTCTTCTAGCAAGCTCAGAGTTGCTCATGTTCCTACTGACCAACAGCTTGCTGACATCTTTACAAAGAATTTACCTCGTCCTCAGTTTGAGTTCTTACGGTCCAAGATTTGCATTGTGACTAGTCCCACACTTCGCTTGAGGGGGGTAATAGAATAAATAAATTAGAATCAGGTTAAGAAAAGAATACCCTTTCTGATTGTTTTTTGTATATATATTTTTTCCATATCTGATTTTGTCTTGTATACCCTTTGTACTCTCTATATATATGAATACACACAACCACAATAATTTGTAGGTTTTACATTCTATCAGTGGGAGTAGTTTATATTTTTTACATCATTTAAAAAAATTCCAACCCTTTCTCTCTGCGCAAAAACCTTCGGGTCGAGGGAGTACTCGTATTGGCTTGTGATTAGATATGGCTAACAACTTAAGGGTTTTACGGTATCGAATGTGACCCTTCTTGAAATATTTTCATTAAAAACGCACAGAAGAAATTAGTGTGAATTCATATTTTAACCAAGTATTCTAACACAAGAAAATTAAAATAGATTAGAGCAAGTCCAAGAAATTCTATAATAGAGAATTCGGTTATTTTTTGAGATTTTAGGTACTATATATTTGAACTCCAACATATTCTTCATCTCATTCTTCAAAATAGAGATTTTGATGAAAGAGACGGTTTGATTCTCTATATTGGTAGAGAGAGAAAAATAATTTGGAGAATTAAATATTTAATGTAACCATTAATTTAAGACTTGAACTTTAAAGCTCATTTTCTATTTTTATATACCAAATGAATTTAGGTTTAAACCATTGCAATATTTAATTATTGTTGAATCAACATATATAATTGAACCTTTTTACTCAAATTATTATTATTTTATTTTTATTTTTTTCATTGAGTTATCAATATGGTTTTTTAAAAAATTTAGAGAGTGTCCCCTATTAGACCGCCTAACGTCTAGACAAATCATGAAAAATATTGTTCTTATAGCTTTTAAGTTTAGATTATAATTATTTATATTTCGAGATACATTTTAAAAGATTTTATAATTATGAGAATCTCATTGCAAGGAATGAAAACAAACATCAAATCACCCTATTAGTTGTTGGAAGACCGTCTCCATACCTCTCAAATATACAATTTATAGCCCTAAATGCGTGCTAACTACAACTAAGTAGCTAGTGGCAAGTTGGGATCGT
>JAUOBV010064415.1:0-13650 GCA_032360425.1 Rubia occidens
TGTAGCCACTATGAATGATTGGATGAGTATGAATATATATATATATATATATATATATATATTTAAATAAACATAAGTCTGAAGGAGGTATAGAGTGTGCTTTGTGAAACTGTGCTGGTTGGCAAAGATATTCATTTAAAAAGCAAGAATAGACCACTTTATACATTTCCCACAAACATGAATTTTACTTTTAAATTAAATCATTTTTAAATTTTACCAAACACAAAAATTGCTTAACTCATGAATAAAACAAATTTTAAATTCTGCCAAATATACACATAATACACACTCCTTACACCCCATTGTAATTCCTGGACCGGAACATTTTGTTTGTATGTGACGGGGGCTTGTAGTACTCCATTTTCTGACATTGGCTCTGTTTCACTGCAAAAAAAATTTAAAGTATATTTGAACATTGATAACTTTAATTGCATACAATAACGAATGTCATGTGTGGTGTCTTTGAATTCTACGTAACATATAATTTCTAAAAAGTAAAATTTTATAGTCTGTTATTGCGTGAAATTAAAGTTATTGGTAACTAAACATGTCTGATGGCTTAAAAAAATTCAGAAAAAATAAGTCATTGTTAATAAATCAGAGAGAGTAGTTAAGATATGAGCCCGCTACCTACCTAAGTTCAATTAGTCATTGAATGTGGATGGGTTATTCTCTCTCCCTCCAAAATACTACATGATTTGAAAAGGATTTTCTTCTTCAATAAATTTCATGTTTTATTAGTGATAATAATGTGGGAATGCAAAAAGTGTGGTTCATGTATTATGTATTGAAAAACTAGTTTCTACCAATCCTATCTTTCAAGTAATTATATCCGATGAGCCAAATATTGCAGCTCCAAAATAATTCAACCGACTTTTTTCTTTTGCAAATTAATAAGGAAACATTTGTATAACACCATTCCATGATTGAGATTGTCAGTTTGGAGTGACCTAATAATCAATTTAATGTCATATATTTTGGAGTATATTATTGTATAAGGTATAATAATTGGATGAGAAAGTTTCAACTAAATGATTAATGAATTATAAAAAAAAATCATTTTAATAAAAAAATTGTGTTAAAAGATAATTATATATACATTGTAATACATTATTTTTTTTTAAATTTTTTTAGAAATCTTGTTGCAATAAATAAAAACAAATATAAAATAAGCTCATTAGTTACATCAATTATAAAATAATCATGTCTGATGGTTAGTCGGTCTAAAACAAGGTGTGTTATTGGATTGTTATAATATATTAAACTATTTGCAACACAAATTAATGTATTGCGTTATAAAAGAAATGCATAGCATTATTATATATTTATTATAGATTTTTTTTTAGCACAAGGCACAATAAAGACCCAAATGTATGTACTGCAAATAAATTATATGTTTTATTCTAAATATGTAATGGTTGTAGTCAAATTTTAAATAGGCGTGTGAGTTTACCTAAAAGTGGTTATAACCCAAAATTTAATTGATTTAATTCACAATTTTAATATTTTTTATGATAAAATAGTACGTGAGTCTCGGTTCTTCGAGTCCGTCTCTTGAAAGACGGTTTATGGAAAGACCAAGGTTTAAAGTGTAAATAAGAAGAAATTAAGATAAAATTTTCGGGTTGCATGAATCGGGTTATAAAATTTATGACTACTACACGTTATATGATAAAAATTTAATATTGCAACTAAGACCTTTTACCTTTTATAATTTTAATTAAACACTGTCTTTCCATAAGTTTATGGAAAGACGGTCTTTCCCAAGACTTTGCCTATTAATTAACTAAAAAATAAAAATCTATATATACACACACATATATATATATATATATATATATATATATTTTTTTAAAAAAAAGTTGCCCTACCTTGCACTAAGGTAGATCTGCCACTGATGTGAATGTAATCTTGAAATTTTCCGAATTTATGTTAGACTAAGTCTAATAGATGTCTAGAGTATTCTTGTAGCTTTACAGTTCTATGATGTAATCTTCTATGTATTCTTATGATTCAATAATACAATTATTACGAGAATTACCAATGTTAAGATAGTGGCAAAGTGGTTTTCTCAAATTGAAAGTGTAGATTATTTTGATTCTTTCTCACCAGTTGCCAAACAAGTTACTGTCTACTTACTTTTGGAAATAACCTCACTAAAGAATTGGTATTTTCATTAGATAGACATCAATAATGCTTTTCTTCATGGTTATATCAGTGAGGAGCTTTACATGACACCACCACAGGGTTATGACAAGGCATTGCCAGGGCAGGTTTGCAAATTAAAGAGATATTTATATGGCTTGAAATAGGCTTCCGGAGAGTGGAATGATGAGTTTACCAAGCACTTAATCTTATATGTATTCAAGCAATCAAAACATAATCATTTCTTATTCATTAAGATGATTGCTCAGTACAACATAGTGCTACTGATGTATGTAGACAATGTTCTGATTGTAAGAGATTTTGAGGATGAAATCCAAACATTTAAGAACTAACTACATAACCTTATTACCATTCAGGATTTAGGAAATTCTAAGTTCTTCTTAGGCATAGAGATTTCCAGATCTAAGGATGGAATCTTCCTAAGTCAGGAAAAGTATATTACTGATTTGATCAATGATCTTAATCTGGTTTATAGTAATGTTGTAGCAGCTCCACTACCAGCTTCCTGGCAAATTAAGGACAGTTATTCACCTTTGCTGCATGATCTAGGTCCTTATATAAGATTGATTGGAAGGCTTCTATACTTATCTTACACAAGGCCAGACATCACATTCTCAGTACATCAGCTAAGCCAATTTGTGTAAAGGCCTACTGATCATCACTGGAAAGCTGCACTACATATTGACAAATACTTGAAAGGGTGTTCCACTCATAGCTTGTTCTTTCCTGCAGAATCTTCAAAGTCCTTGTCTGTTTATTGCGATGCAGATTGGAACACTTGCAGAATCACTAGGAAGTCAGTAACTGGCTACAGCATTTTCTTAAGGGATTCTCTGATTCCTTGGAAATTAAAGAAAGAAATACTGTGAGCAAATCTTCTGCTGAATCTGAGTATTGAGCAATGTCTATAACAGTTTCAAAAATTAAGTGGGTCACATTCCTTACTGATTTGCAGCATCAAACTGTGCTTCCAATTCCTTTGAAATGTGACAACATTGCTGCCCTTCACATCACTCAGAATCTCGTCTTCCATGAAAGAAATAAGCATATAGAGATAGACGGTCACTATGTAAGGGATGCTTATCATGATGGCTTTATCAATCCATTGCATGTCTTTTCTAATGCTCAGTTCGCTGATGGTTTTACCAAGTTGCTCTCACATGTTGCTGCTCAATCTTTACTATCCAAGATGGGATTTTGTTATTCACTTATCCTTATCTTGCAGGGGGGTGAAGGAATATATCAATGTTGCTGCTACTGATGATCAGAATTTCAAGATCAGAAGTTCAAGACCTGGTCAGATTTTGGCACCAAATTAAAATGAAGTCGGTGGAACTATTCTTTGAAACTGATCACTAGGTTTTAATCAGTTAGGTTTTGGTTTTAGTCCACTTGTATAGATCATTAGTTAGTTAGACAGTGCATGATTTATGTATATATAGCAACTGTACTCCTCTCATTTTGGCTAAGTTAATCAATTAGTTTTCCCCTCTATTTTCCCTCTACTGAACTAACAGTTTGTTTACTGATTCAATAGCTCTTTGAGCTTTGTTCCTTGCTTAACTGCCTTGATTTCTTCACACTTTCCCCTCACTAGCCTTTTCTGCAAATCTCGAATATCTTTTTTTCTCTTATTAGTGGTAGTCAACTCTCCCATCTTTTCTTCCCTCTTTTGCCCATGTGATGCTTCCTGAAAATAAACCCGTACTTTTTTCTCTGATTAAATATCCCCACATGATTTACTCTTCCACTTGAACTACCTCTCCGATTTTCTTCCTCCACATGTAGTCTCTGTAAACAAGGTAGTTGGTCAACTATTATAGAATGATCGTAGGGACTAACATGATTGTAGAATGATTGTTGGGACTAGCATGATTGTAGCATGATTGTGGGGATTAGCATGATTGTAGGGATTTATTGTTATCTATATCTTGTGTTATATATATGGAGAATCCTCCCATATGGGATTTTCACAGCAAATCATATTTTTAACTTAGTATTAGAGCATGATATATAATTAAAAACCTAAACCATGGCAGACTCAAGCTTTAGCAACGAAAGCAACACACAACATCCCAGAACCTTACAATCTTCATCAAGCACCTCCATCATCAATTCCTCTACCATTGCAACCACCATCACTTGTAAGTTAATCTGCACAAATTTTCTTTTATGGAAGGCTCAGGTTGTTCCTATCCTATGAGGGGTTCATCTATTTGGATTTCTCGATAGCACCATAGCAAGGTCGTCTACCATGGTGACTGAAGGAACTGACACCACTACCTGGGAGGTACCCAACCTAGCATGTGCTACTCAGATTATTCAAGATCAGGCCATTCTCAGTGGTCTCTTGTCCTCTATGACCAAAGACATTTTTCTTCAGCTTACTTGCATCGACACTTACAGTGCGTTGTGGGAATCACTCTACACTATTTTTCAGCTTAACACCATGAAAATGCCATCCAAATTTGCACACAGTTCTCGACGACAAAGAAGAGAGACATGAGTGCATCAGAGTTCTATCAAAACATGATTAGACTCGCTGATACTATGGAAAATATTGGGCATCCAATGGTCGATGAAGAAGTGATCGGCTATATCCTTTTCGGTCTAGGGCCAGGTCACGATGATCTTTTTACCGCCATCACCGTACTGAGCAACCAACGTATGGTCGTCCTTCCAGAGTTATACTCCTATCTACTCGCTCATAAGGGCCAAGCAGCTATGATGAGCAGCAAAACAGAGTTCACCTCTTCCGCTAATAATTCCATGCGACAGGATTCCAGTAATCCTCGTCGCAGCAATGCCAAAAATAACTCCCGAGGAAACTACCATAGTGGTGGCAGCGGTGGTGGTGGTTGTGGCCAAGGTTATGGAAGAAATAACGGACCTCGTTGTCTAGTCTGTGGCATATATGGTCATATTGTGTTGCATTGCCGAAACTGTTTCAATCATGCGTACCAGCCAGAGGAGTATCGGGGCGGAAAAAGTGCAACTTCTGGCACCTATAATGTTGATACAAATTGGTACATTGACAAGGGTGAAACAGATAATCTTACAAATGATCTTGATCAACTATCTATTCGTAACCGTTATCATGGCAAAGATCAGGTCCAGGTGGTAAATGAAGTAGGTTTGCATATTTCACACATTGGTCATTCTACAATTTTCGGTTTAAATCATCCACTTGCTCTTAGAAATATTTTGCATGTCTCTCATATAAATAAGCATATTCTTTCTGTCCATAAACTTGTATCAGACAATATTGTATTCATTGAATTTCATGTCGATACTTTTTTTGTCAATGACAACGTCACGAAGAAAACGCTTCTACTCGGTAAAAGCAAAGGGGGTCTCTATCCAGCACCTTTCAGTCGTTCCTCATCCACCACTCCTCATCAAGTATCGACTAGTGTCAAAGTGTCTCCATTACAATGGCATCCGAGTCTCGGCACCCTATTCTTGCCATTGTTAGATCCATTTTAAAGCCAAATAAATTATATACTCCCTCTGTCCCACTAATAACTTCCTACTTTCATTTTTGGTCTGTCTCACTAATAACTTCCTATTTCTAATCTTTCTGCATTTAGCCATAAATATGTGGTCATAACTCTTAATTTCATTTAATTTATGTGGGCTCACTGTTATCACCCACTAAAAAGATGCCACATGGACTTGTTTTAAACTTTGTGCAAAAAAAATTCAAAAATTTAAAGTGGGACAGAGGGAATAGTTGTTTTGATCATAATTTGTTTACGTGTGATGCTTTCCAATGTGCAAAGAGTCATCAGTTACCTTTTAAGAATTATGTTCGTATTAGCAATTTTCCACTTAAACTTATTCATACCGATGTTTGGTGGGGGGGGGGGCAGCTCAAGCCTCAGTTGGAGGTTTTAAATATTATGTTAGGTTTTTAGATGATTATAGTAATTTTACTTGGATTTATCTTATTAAGCATAAATATAATGTTTAGCAAGCTTTCTACAACTTTAAAAATCATGTAGAATGACTTATAAACTCCAAAATTCACACGGTTCAGTCTGACTGAGAGGTGAGTATCATCGTCTTCACAACTATTTTAAGCGTTCAAGCATCTCCCACCGTGTTTCTTGTCCTCACACATCGCAGCAAAACGGAGTGGATGAACAAAAATAGCGGCATATTATTGAAAATGGTTTAGCCTTCCTTGCACACTCATCCATTCCTCTTAGATTTTGGGATGAGGATTTCTGACAGCATGCTATCTCATTCATCGTATGCCTAGTCGTACCATACAGAATGTTGCACCTATCACACGATTTCTCAAAATCACTTCAAATTACTCTGCTCTTCACACCTTTGGTTGTGCTTGTTGACCAAGTATTCATAAATATAACACTTATAAACTTGATTTTCGATAAAAAAGTTTCTTTTTAGAGTACAGTGTCACGCATAAGGGGTATAAATGTTTAGACAAAAGTACTGGTCGAGTCTATATATCTCGAAATGTTGTCTCTGATAAGTCACGTTTCCCATTTGCTACTTTCCCTTGTTTTGTTGCACCTTCTCTCTCCTCTGACATTGTGTCTTTTCCCCAGTCTGAACCGAATTTTTTTGAAGGTACTATGCGGAATTATGATTTGTCACTTTTTCTATCTAATCTCTCTGCTGCAGTGCCTAAATCGCATGTGTCATCACTTTCGAATGTGCCCATTGTTCAGAGCAACGCTTGGCATATTTTCCAGATGCATTCATATTGCGGTTCGTCTCGCCGTCGACTGTCCCTAATCGCTCATTGCACTAGTTTGGGCTATCCAAATCTGCTGACCCACTACCGACGTGCCCTGAAGTAGCACCTCGGTCATCTGTTTCTTCCTCCGGTGACTTGATGCCCAGCCCTGGCCTTGAGGAGGACACGAGTGCGACTGCCCCTACTGTTAGTTCTTCGTCTCCGCCCGGCATGATGACACGTCTGTGCACTGGGAAATCCTTTTCCCAACAGTTTATAGATGATACAGTCCGGTATAATCCGACCAGACGAGCTTTCTTCGCCAATTCCACCTCGTGTTGCCTTTCCCTCACTGAACCTGTTTGGCGAACTGCCATAGAGGCTGATTTCAATGCTCTGCAAAAGAATCACACCTGGACTTTTGTTCCCCGACCAGCTGGTGTCAATATTGTAAGCTACAAGCGGGTGTTCAAACTTAAAAAAATCATGATTGCTCCATCGACAAACACAAGGCGATATTGGTTGCACATGGATTCACTCAACAATATGGCGTCGATTATCAAGATACGTTCAGTCCGATTGTGAAGCCTGCCACAATCCGGTTGGTTCTCACCTGAGTGGTATCTCGTGGATGGCATCGTTGCCAACTTGATATTAGCAACGCCTTTCTTCATGCTTTTCTGGATGAAGCAGTTTATATGCAGCAACCCCCGGTTTTGAAGACTCCCATATGCCTCACCATGTATGCGAATTCAAAGGGAACTTTATGGACTTAAACGATCACCACGAGCTTAGTTCTCTCACCTTAGTGACAAACTTCATCAGCTTGGTTTTCAGTCGTCTAAAGCCGATACTTCCCTCTTCTTGTCCCATCATGGTTTAGTCACTATATTCATGCTTGTTTATGTGGATGAATTGGGCTAGGTGTATGGATGCAACACAAGTATGCTGCTGATATTCTTCATCAAGCTCACATGGAGAATTGTAAGAGCGTCTCAACCCCTATATCCGTCACTGACAAGCTTGCTCGTGATTGTGATACAACCTTTAGTTAAGATGATGTTTTCAAATACAGTAGTATGGTGGGAGGTTTGCAATATCTCACACTAACAATGCTGAATATTTCCTTCGCCATTAATAAGGTATGACAGTACCTCTCAAAACCTATCGATGTACATTGGGAAGCAGTTAAACGAATCTTGAGATACATCAAGGGCGCAGTTATCAAGGGCGCGGTTGCTACGGGACTTGGTTTTCAGCATTCGAGTTCCATTCTCCTAAGTGTGTTTATAGACCCAGATTGGGCTAGGTGTATGGATGATCGCAGGTCTACTGGAGGCTTTGCAGTATTTTTTGGTCTGAATTTGATCTCGTGGAGTTCTTGCGAACAACCTACATTTCCAGGTTGAGCACAAAGGTTGAATACAAAGCATTGGCAGGCACGGCTGAAACTACTTAGGTGCAATATTTATTAAAGGAACTGGGTGTATGTCAGCCTCGACCTCCTGTACTATGGTGTGACAATCTTGGCTCTATCTATCTGACTGCTAATCCTATGTCTCATGCAAGAACGAAGCACATAGAAGTGGATTTTCATTTTTTTAAAAGGTTGCGTTAGGAGCCTGGGATGTTCGGTTTGTATCTTCAAATGATCAGGTTGCCAATGGGTTCACTTAACCAGCACACGTCACGTGCTTGATCGCTTACAACACAATTTAAACCTTTTTTATGGTTCAGATTGAGGGGGAATATAAACAAGGTAGTTAGTCGACTGTTATAGCATGATTGTAGGGACTAGCATGATTTTAGCATGATCGTAGGGATTAGCATGATTGTAGGGACTAGCATGATTGTAAGGATTAGCATGATTGTAGGGATCTATTGTATTCCTTATCTTGTGTTATATATAGAGCATCCTCCCATATGGGATTTTCACATCAAATCATTTGTTTAACTGCCTCATCTTCTCTCCCCACTGTTTTGTTGGTGTGTTTCTGTGTGTCTTTCTCTTTGTAATTTATAGGAATTCAATCAATTGTTTTCTTCTGGGTGATTCTTGCACTACAAGACAATCCCCTTCCCCCCTTTACCAGCTATTTTCCCCCGTAGCAGCTATTTTTTTATTTGCCAAAATAGATGCGTAAGTGGGGGGTGCAAGGTAATTTTTACATAGCAGCTATTAAGTAACAGATTCTACACATTGCAGGTATTTATTTTAGCAACGGTATATTTAACCGTTGCTTTGCATGGCATCTATTTTTTACCCATGTAGCATATTTTTTTTTATTTGCTAAAAGAGGTTCCTAAGTGGGCGGTGCAATGTAAATATAACCTAGCAGCTATTATAGTAACAACTTCTACACATGACGTCGAAGTTATTTAAAAAAAATAGTTGCTACATATTGGAGCTGTTTAAAAAAAATTGCTACACATTGCATATATTATTTTAAAAGGAGTATACAATATTTGTAATTCTAGATAAATAAATAAAAAAACAGTGCTTCACTATTGTGTTTCTCCATAAATGATTATAAAATTCTTTCATTAATAGAAAATTTAACATAATCAATTAAAACTTTAATTGTAGTTACACGAGCAAAACATAGCTCTACAGAATTACGCTAAACCCTACAAAAACTAAAGTGTAACTAAAATCCCCTATTTTATTCAATAGTAGGCTGTGGATGAACTCTTGAATCTTGACAGGGTTGCTGATGATCTAATGGATGAAATTATATGTTCATTAGCTTTTTACCTCTTCAACCGCCTTACCTTTCATCACTTATGTTGCTCTCAGTGCTCTAATTCATTTTGAGCTACTTCGCTTTCATTCCTTCTCTGCAAATCATCTCAAGACAAAATCCTAGCAAACTGTTAAGAGATAATTAAAAATTCATGCTATCTTCTTAAACCTATTGGTGATACACGTTGTTAACACTAAGGATTAGTACTAGGGGTGTTCATGGGTCGGGGAGGGTCGGCGGTCCCGACCCAAATTGACCCAAAATTTTGGGACAAATGGGTCAGGTCGGGTCCGGTCAAAATTCCCACAGGTTAGGGTTGGATCGGGTCAAAATTTTCACAGTTTAGGGTCGGGTCGAACTGAGTCATGGGTCGACCCAAATCGACCCAAATTATTTAAAAATAGTAAAAAAAATTATAATTTTTTAAATAAAATATATTTTTCTAAAATGTTTTTTTAAAAAATTTGAAATTCACCAAAGGTGAGGGGGTAATATATTAGCTTCCCCGGAGCTTAAAAGATATAAATGTTACATTCAACTTGATAGATAATTACATCGTGGAACCGTCGGAAAAGACTCCGAAAATATACAAACTATCTGAAATCCAATCCCTTTACCTCCACCCCCTGTGTCGACAAAAAGAGACGGCCTTCCATTTTAATCCCTTGCATATTACTCTCCCTAGAGTAATATACTACAGAGATGATGAAGAGATCCTGAGTACCAGATCATGTTGAGACCTTGATTAATTTAATCCAAATGATCATATCAGCAAAATGGCTAAATCAGATTGCTGTAGCCAAAACAGATTACTGGATCCTTCAAATGACGGCATTCAAAATCAAAGGACATCAACCATAGCATCATAGTGTTGTTCTGCTTTCCATCCGTTCCTTCAGGTTCTACCACTGTTTGATCCCAGTGGCCTTCAAGCTGCAAAAAAGAATATCAGCAGTATATGTTCCTTGAAAGAGTTCACAGGATCCTCACATATGGAAACTCCCTAGCATCTAAGATCACAAGGCCTTTTATATCCCTAGGAAGATTATGATGATTATAAACATAAGAATCTTGGGTTGTACTTGCTAATTTTGCCAAACTATCTGCAACTGCATTTGATTCTCTAAATACATGAGCAAACGAAAAGGTTAACTCACCTAAAATGCTCCATATAGCCCTGAACAGATGCTCTAACCTCCATGGTACATTTATCTCTTTTTTGCATCATTTTTAGAAGAACAAGAGAATCAACTTCAACATGAACTTCACTATAACCAGCAAAGAAAGCTTATTCAATTCCCAAAATAAGATCCCGTACTTCAGCTTCAAGACTATCCATTTTACCTAGATATGTAGCTCTTGCAGTCAAGACTTTCCCTTGCTGATCCCTCAAAACAAACCATGCACCTGCTACACCTGATCTCAGTGATAAACCATCTGAGTTCAATTTAACCGGGCTATGTGGTAACTTCCAAGCTACTTAGAATACAAAAGCCACTGATAATAATTGAGGAGGAAAATTGTTTCTGTCAGACCTGTTTCATTCAAGTTTATGCACTTTCATAATAGACTTGAAACAATCAATGACATTTTAAAAACCCTTTGAGTATTAGGTCTTTGATCTTAAAAAATTGCCTTATTTCTCTCTAACCAAATGAACCATACAGTTATGGAGAGCAGAAGTTTGACACATAATGAGTGCAGCTTAGATTTCAGGTTTAAATTCCAATAGAAAAAGAAACGATCTCATAAGGTTTCAAAAGTAAGGTTTTTCAAATCAAATAATAAGTTCAGTTGAGACCACAATGTTTGTATGATCACAATCATTGAAACAGTGATGCATATCATATCCGTGATTTTTACAAAAGGGACATCTTGATGGAAGGTGGAAGTTAAAATCTTCCAGAATATCTGGAAATGCAAGAAATCTATTCAAGAGTCTCAATGTAAAAACACTAATTTTCTTTGGCAAATGTTTAGACCATAAATGTTTGAAAGATGCAACTTCTAACTTTTCTAGTCTCAGTAGATCATAGGCTGATTTGATTGAAAATCGTACATCAAGCTCAGATTTCCATATCAGCCTATCTGCATATGATTCAAATAATGGAAAATACTTTCTAATCTTATTTTGAATCAAAGGATCAAAACCATGAGTTAGATGTTGGCAATAATAATCCTGATTATAGAAAAATTCAGAAATAGTAAGCTCAAGAAAAGGCAACTCAATATCATCATTCCAATCATAATACAGTGTAGAATTTTTAATCCAATTGGAATGCCAAAAGGAAACTTTACCATCCCCTACCTGAACCATTGTATTCTGAGAAACAATCTCCGAAATTTCCTTGATCTTTTTCCAGGTCTTTGAGCATTTGAGATAGTTAGGTAATTTCCACATAAAATCTTACCATAAAGAGTTACCCACTTGCAACTTCCAACATAGTTTTACTGAAAAACTTTTGATGGAAACATTGAAGTCTTTAACCCCTAATACATTTTCCATAAGTGGGAAACAAAAATGACTCCATGACTTCCAAACCTTTTTTTGTCCAAGATTAGAAATTCCCCAAAAGAATTCACCAAAAAGAACATGCAATATATTTATTACCCCCACTGTTGGTTTAATGACAACTAATATATGCAGAGGAATAGATGACAGCACATGTTTTAGTAGAATTAACCTCCCATCTTGGCTTAACCATCTATTTTGCCACATCAATAACCTAGCTGTTATTTTTTCAAAGATACTTTGAAAATAGCAGTGTCTGGTCTTTCCAATGTAAATTGGACAGCCTAGGTATAGAAATGGAAAGGATCCTTGAGTTATTTCAGTTATATTGGCTATCAGATTCCTATAAGAAGGTGGAGCAAACTTAGACAGATAAAAGGATGATTTTTGGAAGTTTATTTTCTGTCCGGTTGCTAATTCAAAAGTTTTTAAAAAACTTTTCATGCTTCTCAAGCTAGATTTGTTGGCTTTTAAGAACAATATGGTGTCATAAGAAAATGAGGTATGTGACTTTATTCACCGAATGTGGTAGTTTGTAATACTCAATTTTATCTTGTGAAGAAAGAACTTTAAGATTTCTTGTAAAAGCTTCTATCATAAGAATAAATAGGAATGGAGATAGAGGATCTCCTTGATTTATTCCTCTAGAAGCCCTAAAGTAGCCAAAAGCTTTTCCATTCACTAAAATTGAAAAATGAGTTGCAGCAATATTACCCATGATATTTTTTACAAAGGCTCAATGGAATCCAAGTTTTAACATCAAAGAATTTAAAAATGACCAAGATACTCTATCAAATGCTTTCATCAAGTCAAGTTTAAACATTAAGTTGAAACCTCATGTTTTGTTGTTTAAAAAGTTAACCAATTCCTGCATTAACAAAACATTTTCAACCAATTCCCTACCATGAACAAAACTAGACTGTTCTGGTGAAATAATCCTTGGTAAAATGGGTTTGAGCCTTTCTGCATATACTTTTGAAAATATCGTTTTAATAAAATTAGAGAGGTTTATAGGCCTATAGTCACTAAATGAAGAATTCACTTGTCTTTTAGGAATTAGAACTATAAAACAAGAAGTTATAGCCCTAGGAATAGGAACCCCAGACAAGAATTCATTGAAAGCATGTAGAAGATCCTCACTGATTATATCCCAACAATGGTGGAAAAAAAGAAGAACCTGAGTATCCATCTGGCCCTGGAGCTGAGTTTCCATCCTTGTCAAACACCACCTTTTTCAGGTTCTCCTACTCAATCTGTCTCTTCAGGTTTTCATTAACCTGAGAAGTGATCAAATTAGGAATATTTTGCAGAAATAAAGTTGCAGCAGATCCATCAATATCTGTATTCTCAGAGGATAAAAGGTTGGAGAAAAAAAGACAACTTCATTGCCAATATCTACTGGGTTATTAATCCATCTCCCCTATTAATTTTTAATCTTTGTGATGATTTGTCTAATGTGCTTGGTTTTCACAATAAAATGGAAATATTTAGTGTTGGAATCACCAATTTTAGACATTTAA
>JAUOBV010064518.1:0-13646 GCA_032360425.1 Rubia occidens
TGACCAATCATTTTAGACAAAGCTCCATCTAGCTAGGACATCGATGGTTAAATTGTGTCCTCTATAATAAAACTCTATTGCTCATCCTAGTGGCTATATTAGACACAAAGAAAGAACCTTACAAGTTAATTATTAGCCTCGAATGTGATCACAACAAATTACAACCAGTTGTCACTCCTAAATGCAACCTCACAATGGTAACTAAGACAAACTTAACCGCATCCCCAAATATAATATAATCAATTAATCGACAATTGCGACTAGTTCTCACCCCTAATCACAATCATAACATGAATCAATGACCAAACAGATAAAAAGATGATATCTTCTGGGTTTATTCCCGAGCTTAGCAATTAGTCAATTCATAATCATAATTAGTTGTCATCCTAATATTAATCATGCATTAATTATAAACATTAAACACAGAGATAAAAATGAAAAAGATAGAACAAACCCAAATCTTACAATATCAAGCTAAACAATTTTACCAATTGCTCCAAAAAACTAATCTAGCCTAGATAATGTAAACCCTTAACAAAAAAATATTTATTAATGAAAAATAATAAATGAAGAGAACACAATGTGGAAAATGGATTTTTGCCTAGAATTTTGAACCCTTATCCATTGGGTAAAAGGGTGCTTTATAGGAGAGAGGAAAGAGAAGGCTAAAAGCTACAACCAACCCCTAGTTTTAGCTGGTTTTCACGGACTATGCATATGTACATGGTCCACGAGCTGGGTATAGTTCCCGCTCTTGGACCTGAAAACTGAGTGTCGCGGACCGTGCATATTTGCATGGTCTATGAGGTGGATGTTGATCACCCTAGTTCGCGGACTAAAAATTATGGATTGTGCATATTTACACGATGCACGAGCTGGACGTTGGTCCACGAGCTACTTTTCTTCATCCTCCTCAGCTCAATTTTTGCCTTGTCTTCACTATTCTACAAAACTTCTTCTACCACTTTGGAAGTGACCTTCCTTCTACGAAAAGGAGTTAGGATACAAAATCATGAATTGTGATCCTAATCTTCTAAATGCTAAAGTATCTACTTCTCTAAAGCAAAAAATACATTCTATTAGAATTATGAGTATCAAATGTTCTAAAATGATAGTATAAAATGAGAACATCATTAAGGTTCCCCTTTCCTCGGATACTTTTCGAACTCCTCCTAGTAAATTTATGTTAGTGTATGGACAACACTTGAAGTGTGGTCTGTCAGTGCCAATCCTTAGCTATTTGCTTAATGTTTTGAACAATTATAGGTTAGCTCTTTACTAGCTGAATCCCAAGGGGATTACGATAATAGGTTTTAAGAGTGTGTGAAAAAGATGGTCTATTCTTCGTCAGTGACCTGCTCCGCCAGTTTTATCAACTTTGTAGATTGAGGAATTTCCTTGACGAGTTTACCTTTATCCCTCCATTGCTAATATGGAGTTGGTGACAAATTTCCCCAACAATTTTGGTATATGGAGAGAGAAATTTTTGTTTGTGAAGATAGATGGTGATTGATGAGACGTTAAATACATATTTTCTTAGAGAATTTAACATCTCTTTTTTCAATGCTTTTGTTGGTTGATAGTTAGATTTAGATAGGTTTTGCATTTTAGGAAGTTAGAACCATAATTTTTTGTTTTCTTATATAACTTCTCTGTTTTGTGACCTAACAGGATGTTACTCTTGTGAGTATCTTGATCTCCTTTTGTTATCTTTAAATGTAGATTAATCATGAGTGAAGGACATCCGCAAGGATGGTAGTAGATTGAAGGCTAATCACAGAAGAAGGATTCTAAAATTCCGGAAGAAAGCAAGAAGGCACAGACCTTGCAGTATTGCACTACTCGTGTAAAATTTGGTGCCCAAGGGAAGCTCCAGGACATGGGCAGTACAGATTAGCACAACACATGCAATCAAAGGAAGGAAATGAAGGCTTCAAGACACGGGCTGTGCAATTAGTACAACCCTTACAAGAAGCATGACATACAACCAAGCTCCAGGACATGGGTCGTGCAGAACTGCACGACGTGTGCAAGCGGTTAGCACCGAGGCACCCTTCCAACTACAGTCCTTGCAGATATGTACAAACCATACCGCACAGGCTGTGTAAACCTGCACGGGCCATGCACATCTAGCAACTAGGGTTTAGGAGTTGGGCTTTTGAGCCTTTTTCTCTCTTCACTATATAAAGACCTAATTCTTCTAGGTTAAAGAGAGGACGATTGAATTTAGTTTAGATCTAGTTTTGCACTCTCTCTCTTCATTCATATTACATTTTCATAGCATTTAATCCATTTAATGTCATGAGTTTGATCCTAGTAGCGTAAAATATACCTTAGAGATGTTTGTAAGCATGTTTGAATATTTGATTTGTGAGAATTCGAAATTCATGACTATTTATTATGCTATAAATATCATGCTTACTTTTTTCTTTAGCTTTTGACATAATTGATGTATTAAATGTGATTAGGAATTACACCTCGTTAGCTTCATGCTTGATTTAGTGCTAGACTTTGAACTTAGCCTGGGAGTGTTACTTTACCAAACTAGCTTGTAGCTTGTGAGCACCGGGGGATAACACTAACCTTGTGATCTACCGGGATGGTAATATGGTGGTACTTTAATTGGTATACTGATGCAAAAAAACTTGAAAACATTGGGAAATCGGGTTAGGTGTTGTTAAAATCCCAACCGGGGTTGTGTGGTCACTACCCGAGAGCTAGAGTCTTAGTTTGTGGTGACTGGACGTTGTGCAATCCCTAGGTTATCATGGCATACTGATGTATAAAGAACAAGGGGGTGAGGATGGGTATTCACAATGGAGTTCCCGTTGATCTATGCCACTATTGGGTTTAATCTGCGATTGCAGCAAAGCATTGACCTTTAAACTCATGCTTATTAACCGTAGTAGTAAGGGATAGAATTCTTGCTGAATAAGCACTTCTCTATGCTATATGTGGAGGAGGTGAGATGTTAAGGAGAGGGAAGAACGAACGGTGTGACAGCTCATGGGAGTTCCAGGGGGAATTAACATCTCCACATCGTGTGATATAGCACATAGATAAAAGTATAGTTGTTGAATACGAATAGAGGTATAAGATCAAATAATAAATTTTAATCATGTAATGATAATACCACCAAGGCTAGTAAATCATATCTTAATCTCGTTGTTTTTATAAGCTCGTAGTTATTAGTATAATCGTCTCAACACAAATTCCCCGTATGTATGTTATTCCTGACACACACTAGGGGTGAAGCCTGGGGGTGAATTTTGTGATACTATCTCTTAAACCCCTTTATCCCCGTGGAAGATGCCTGGATTTTCCAGTGTCTGCTCTAAAGTAGACAGGAGTAAGAACATGAGCAACACTATAAATATCTATCTTTGAAATGCAATCCCGCGGGATTTCTAATGGTGCCTGCGAGGTTCTTTCAAATTTTGGTGCAAGTGCCGAGGATTTAGGAAATGTTTGATTGATATCTTAGTTAGTTAGTTGAGTATATTTTTATTTTATTTTGTGCTTTTGTAGTTTTTGTGTTGAGCTCTTGTTTGATTTCTTGAAGTATTCTCACATGGTTGCTAGTGTTTGTTTAAGAATGAGTACTGTTTAGCTCCTTGTTTATGGTACATACACTCATACCACTAACTTAGGATCTCTACATTTGTTACCTCAAACCACATGTAGACTTAGAAGAAGAAGGATACATATTAAGGAAGTTTCTCAAAGGCTAGTTGATACAGAGATAATGAATTCAATGGCCAAGGATAACAGAACCCTCAGAGAGTTGATGGCTCTAAATCCAGGGAATCAACCTCTCTGCATCATTTTCCCACCTCTTCCTGCAAATGTTACATGTGAGCTCAATTCAGGAATGATACAGTCCTTGCCTACTTTTCATAGCAATGGCCGAAGAGAATTTGAACAAGCACCACTTCGAGTTCCACCTTGTCTGCACTAATATGAAACCCTTGGGAATTTTAGAAGAATATTACAACCTTCGGTTTTTCCCATTTTCACTTAGATATCCAGTTAAAGACTGGTTGTACTATTTACCCCCGAGGTGCATTACAAGTTGGATGGACATGAAGACACACTTTTTGGAGAAATTCTTCCTCGCGTCAAAGTCTTCTGGGCTAAAGAAAAAGCTTTCCAATATTTCCCAAGACTTTTTATGATTATTGGGAAATGTTCAAGAGCATCTTGGCTAGTTGTCCATATAACTTCTTTAAAGATAGTGATTTGGTATACTATTTCTTTGAAGGCTTATGCGATGATGTGATGAGAATGGTGAATGCAGCTTGCAATGGTTCCATTGCAAACAAGAGCCCAAAGGATGCCATGGCACTTTTTGAGGAAATGACAAATGGAACAAGGTAGATTGGCACTAGATCAAGGACCCAAACCAATGAGGAGATGAGCCACTCTCCTAAGCTAGATGAGAAAGTTCAAGAGCTTTCTTTGGTGATGGAGGAATTTATGAAGGGGAGGGTTCAACAGGCTAGAGTGTGTGGGGTGTGTGCATTGGATCATCCGACCGACATGTATCCCAAGTGAATGATGAATTTGAATTAGTGAAAGCCCTAGACTACAAAGAAGGGAAAAAGTATGGAGGAAATAGGTAGTTTTCGAGGGGTTAACCACAAGGTTTCCAACAAAATCAAGGAGTAGAAAGGAACTAAGACCCATATGCGAACTCCTTGAACCCTTTCTATTGAGACCACCCCAAATTCCGTTGGAGAGATTAGCAAGAAGGCCAAAAAAACTACAGGGGAAGTCAATGGTACAATCGAGGGGGAGCTCCATACCCTACCTGAGGGGTGAAGGTACTTTGAAAAATAGAGGGGGAACTTTCAAGTCGGAGCGTGAAAAACTTATAGATGTGATTGCTCAAGTGACAAAGAGTAACGAAATATTCGTAGAAAAGACTAGGAGTGACATTGAAGAGTTGGGTACAAAGGCCTTCTCGAGCATCAATAATCTTAGGGTACAAGTAGGTCAAATAGGCAACTAGGTGAGCTAACTTGAGGCTAGAAATTTTGAGAAATTCCCTTCTCAACCCGAATTCAATCCGAGGCAAAATGTGAGCGCAATTTCATTGCAAAATGGGAAGGAAGTGCGATCCCGAGAAAGAGATATTGTAAGAGGAAGATCACTTGGTGGATAATTCAATGAAAGGTTTCAAGAGTTTGAAGATCATGTTGAGAAAGGAACTGAGGAAGTGGAGTCTGAGCCTCAGATTTAAAGAGATTGCTCAAACCAGGATCCCCCATACCCAAAAGAAGGAAGAAGTTCCTCCGTTTCTGGAGGCATTGAGAGCTAAGGCAAAGGTGGGCATGAACGATGAAGAAATACAAAAAAATCTTCAAGTGTTGTGAGGTTAGTATCCCTCTACTTGATGTTATAGATCAAATTTCCTTGTATGCCAAGTTTTTGAAAAATGCATGTACATACAAGAAGACTAAGCCAATTAAGAAGGTAGGGAAATTCAAAATTGGAGGATTATCCACTTTGCGTCACAAGAGCATACCTAAGAAATATGGTGATCCCAAAATATTTTTTATTCCTATAGTATTAGGTGGTAAAATTTTCAATGATGCTATGAAGACGTAGGGCCTCTATAAATGTGATACCTTTTTCCATTTATAAGGATCTTAACCTTGGTGAATTGCGTAGGAAAACTTGTGTTTTCGGCGGATTTCTGTGTTGTTGACATGATGCATGATGGACGCGCACCCCCAATTAAATTGGGGAGACCATTCTTTAAAATGTCAAGAAAAAATATGGATGTCCATGAAGGAACACTCACTGACCCACACCCCGTGGGGTCGTTTAATTCCCGCAGAGTGCATCCAAAAATAGATTTTGAAATGTTTCTCCCATACTCACTGCTAACTACAATAAAGTAGTAGTGGCAAGTCCGGGGTATCACAGCGATACTAGAATTTAATGGTTAGCTCGACACAACCCATGATCGGGCGTCACCCCTTTCGTATGTCAGGAATAACTAGTACTTTAAACATAAGGGGGGGGGGTTGTGACTAACAAACTACTTAGCATGCAAGCAACGAGATTTAAACCATGATTAACTAGTCTTAGAGGTATTTGCATAACATGACCGATTAAATGACTTTGATCTTAGATTCTATCACATTTAGACATATAAACCTATTCTCATGCCTATGTCACATAGTGTGGAGATGGATGGAAATTTCCAATGTCTGTTACACAAAGGTTCAGCTCCCTTTAAAACCATCACACTGCCTCTGTAATTAGAGATGTTCTCCAATCCTTCTGACTATGGATTTCATCCCTGTCATCTCACTCCCGATGCTAACGCACCCCCACTTAAAGGATCTAAGACTTGCGTAGGCAGCAACCATTAGATATGAGAGTAAGGACACTACGTCCTGGGCTCTCCACTGTGGACACCAACCCTAAGTCTAGAGAGGCAAAGGAATTGGCATCTCATGATGACTCTAGGGTTGATATAACCCTAGTCATTACAAACTACAGTGCCTATCTATTGGGGGTAAGCCAAGGGTTTCTTCTCGTTAGGAGATTCATTATGGCAACCCCCGGTCAACCGCTCATAACATGCAATCACTCACACAACTAGCCAATTATATTTAACATTTTTTTGGATTGGCTTTATGTTGTATGAATGCACTCATCTCCTGGTGTTTCGAGCCTACAAGGTCGTTAGTCTAATGATGAGATGCTAGAAGCATGTTTTTCCTAATTAATTTAGCATATCCCTTGGTATCTTTTGTGTGGTAGATTGCTAATTTTAGATGAGTTTACATTACAAGGGGTTTAGATGGCCAGTTGGTTTTCTTGCCTAAATCCGTCATTTTGTGACTTATTTAGATCTAATGGATACTATATCTTTACAAGAATCTAAATTCTATTTTGTGAGCTTATTTGTAGATTAGTCATATGTACTTCGGAGTAGCTTAGTGAAGTCCATTCGCAAGAATGGTAGGAGATAGTTGAAGTCCATTCACAATAATGGTAGTAGAATGAAGGCTACATGCTTAACCATGGTAGTAGATGAGATGCACCGAAGAAAAGAGTCAAAATCTGGAAAGAAGTGAAGACTGGCATGACCCATATAATTTTACATGGCCAGTGCCAACCCGATGGCTGGTGACACTAAGTCCTAGCGCGGGCCATGCCCTTTTTTCATGGCCCGTACGCTCAGAACGTGAAGACACAAATCTCCAGTCCACTGCCAACACTCTTTTGCGCAGCTACGCCATCATAAGCCAAAGATCGTGACTACAGAAGGTAGGCCGCGAGATTCTACACGTGTTGTATCGCTCAAACCGCTTAGAATACCTTTTAGCCAGTGACCACGTGAATTTACACAGGTCGCATGATTAGTTTAGCAGAGGAAAGCTGCCAATCCGCCTGTGTACTTTTGCACGAGTTGTGCGGCTTGGGTCATGTGCTATTTCACGGCCAGTGCCGATGTGGATGCAAGGGTTTTCCTTTTTTAGGCTTCTCCTAGGCCCATTTCCACCTACTATATAAAGAGGCACTAGTCTACTATGGTTGAGACATCAAAGAAGTTGTAATTTTATTTTCCTAGTTCTAAGAGTAGGTAGAGAGAGAAAGAGACTAACTCTTCTCTTCTCATTTACTATTTCCTGGTATATGACATTGAATCAAATGACCATATTGGGCTCAATGTCCATGGAGTAATTACTTGGGGATTTTATTTGTATTCATGATTAGGTGATGATTTTGTGGAATTCTAGATCTTCCTATTTTTTATCATTATGAATATTCATGTTTGATTTGTGCTTATTACTCTTGTGAGATACATGTTATATATATATATATATTCTATGATGCACCATAGTTTCATATATGATATGTTATCGTACTAGGCTTGATGCCTACCTTGGGAGTGTTGGGATAAGCGTATTGTAGGTTCTTGAGTACCGGCTTTGTGAATGCATGCATATATGATTGAGAGTACCGTTTCGATCATTATAGTCTAGCTTGATTGGCTCATTGTGTAATAATGTTCATGTTAGGCAAGGCATTGCCCCTAAAGGGGGTGCGAGACACCCCAGGTGTATCCTGGTAGGATGTGCATGATAGTTTGTAGCAACTTGGATTGTGTAGCAACCATCTTCATTTCAACCCTATAGTCGTCACGAGATACCAATTCCTTTGCCTCTATAGGCCTAGGGGAAAGAGTCCATAGTGGAGTCTCCAAGATTTATTTTCCTTACTCTCATATCTAACGTTTGTTACCATTGCAAGGTTACTGCTTAGGCACTTGTTCCTTTAAGCAGGGTCTCGTTAGCATTATGAGTGAGTTTTACGGGGAAAGAGTAGTGGAACGAAAATCCATTGTTTGATCAATGCACTTTCCTTAATTACGGAGGTGGTGGTGATAGCTTAAAAGTGGCCAATGTACCTTTGTGTGATAGACATTGGGAATGACCAACTATCACCCACACTATGTGACATAGATATGAGATATGTTTATATTTCTTATATGTGATAGAATCTAGAATCAAAGTCATTCATCAGTTATGTTACGCAAATATCCCCAAGGCTAGTTTAATATAGCTAATCTCTCCAAATTGCATAATTAGTAGTTGTTAGATAAAACCCCACAATCCTATGTTTTTAAAACTACTTATTCCCGACACACAATCAGAGTGACACCCGATTGTGAGTTATGTTTAGTTAACTTTCAAATTCTAGAATCTTTGTGGATGACCCTGAACTTGCCACTAGCTACTTTCTGGTAGTTGGTAGTGAGCATACGGGAGCATCATATAAATTCTATCTTTGATCTTCCCAGTACTTTGTGGGTTAGTACTGCTCTCCCATGAAAAGGTTGGTGTTATTAGCGACCCCACGAAATGCAGATCATCTAACCCTCCGAAAATGACATTTAATAGCCTAACACAATATTATACTATGCATAGAATTATGGATTCATCATAAATAATGCCATGGAATAAATCATACATGAATGAAAACTACAAATCATACACAAATATTTATAAGACATAGAAAATAGGTTGATCTAGAATCTCTTAAAATCATAAATCATGTCTTGAATACAATTACTACCCCAGGATAATAACTACTCTACTACTATTAAATCCATGGCATTCATTGAATTAAATGTCATGGATCTAATACCTAAATGAAGGAAGAAGAAGACCCTTGAGAGATAATTTCTCTTTGCATCCCTTCCTACCTAACTACTTCTAAGATATACATTATGCTACTTTCTAAACCCTGGGAGACTAAAGGCTCCTTTTATTGGAGAAGATAAATGGGCCTTTAAAGCCCAAGTTTGAAATGCCACGTTGGCACGACCTGTGCCATAATGTACTCGTCGGTCATCAAGACCCGTGCAATCGTGCACAGGGCATCGCCTGGGCATGCTGAAAAAACACAAACTGAGCTGCTCTTTCCACCCAATCAATCGACATGAGCCCATCCTAATAAGACATAGAAATTAACCATGCCAATTTGCATGACCCTTTGTCTGGGTCTTCGTTTCTTCCTTCTGAGCGTACGGGGAGTGCCAAAATGCACGTCCCATCTTCTGGACTTGAGTCTCCACTTGTTATTTGTGCACGGGCCTTGCAAGCTTGCACGGCTCTTCTTGGGCCCCAACTTGGCTGAAAAGAGGCATTAGCACAGGTCGTGCCATTTTATATGTCCCGTACCGTTTCTTCGACACTTTTAACACTTGGATTTTTTTTCTTCAACTTGTATGCGCCGCTACAGATGAACTGCTGATCCGATTTGGGAGTTTTTATTATTGATTTTATTATGCTCGAGAAGAAAAATCCAACGGTGCCACTCCCGAATGCTGATTCTTCTTGGATTGTTCCCAGAACTCGATTCAAACTCTCGGATCACAATTCATCCACTCCATTGTCTTCCTTCTTCGACCCTTCTATCTTCTACAACATTTTGACTCGTGGCCTTGAGTCTTCTACAAATCTTACAATTGGCCTTCATTATGCTACTCCTAAGTGCTTATGAGAGATCTACTAATGAAGCTTACAAATAGTATCTAGATGCTCGTAAGGACCAAACTCTATTAGACCTAAAATAGGTTACAAAATGAAGGATTTGGATATGCAACCGAAAATGGTCATCTAAATCCCTTATTATGTAAACCTACCTAAATCTAGCAATCTACCAACCAAAAAATAAATAAAAGAGATGTTAAATGCTTTGGAAAGTACATGCATTTGACTTCTCATCACTCACCCTAGAGGATAACGGGGGAAAATAGGTTTTGAAATTTATAAGTCCATTCATGCATTTACTTCCTCTAATTTATGTAATGGCATTGATATTTGTTAAGGGAATGATCTTTATGATAAATATTGCACGGAAGAAATCTTGTTGAACCCTTACATCATGCTCTTGCTTTAATGAATGAGAATTTAGTTGATACTTGTGATGAAAAGCATGTTGTTGGTGTTCCTAATGCTAAGATAAATCTATGCTCTTCAATTGCTATGGAAATTAACATGTAGTGGATAAAGAAGTGAGGGAGGGAATTAAAACCTTCTAGACCTCCACCTATGCCCAAAGTGAAACCTAAAGTATTGGCCATAATGAAAGATGGACATGTATGGGTTGTGGTACCCAAGGTGAAATGGAAGTGCTCAACAAATGTGGAGACCTATCCATAAGGATGCAGTTGTGGGTGGAGTTTCCGATGGTGACTCCGGAGACCCACTGGTAAGCTTTAATTGATCTATGTATGGATGAAAAATAAGTTGTAAGGATGACAATAAAGAAATAATTTTTTTTATATTTTTCTTGAAATTTTGTTATTGTTTGTGTTGGTGTGTTAATTTGTGTTATTTGGTGGTGTTTTAAGAAAGTAAATTCATCAAAGTTTGTGGTAGAACAAATATATTTAGTGTTTGTGTTTTTGAGTGTAGGTTTAGGTTTTGGCCATAAAGGAGAAGTCAATGGGATTTTCATCCCAGAATGGATATTGGAGAATGGGTCGTGCTCGAGGAGCCATTCATGTAGCACAACCCGTGCCAAATGAAGGGGCACAGAGCATTCAAGTGGCATGGACCGTGCAGATCAGCACGGTCCATGAAAAGGAAGCTGAACCGGGTCTGCACGGTTCATGCAAAGGAAGCTGAACCGACTTTGCCACCCATGTTGCCTAATCAAGCGGCACGAGCCCATCCTTAAACACGAGTAGAGCCCTCATATTTTTCATCTCCATTCGTGAAAAAACCCCCAAATGACCACTCAAATCTTCCTAACTCCCTCAATTCTCAACCAAATTCGACAAAATTTGTCCCAAAATACTCCCCTTCACACCGTACACAAACCCCCAATAACAATCTGCCCCCAAAACAACCAAAATTTGCCTAGATTTGACCTTTCCATCTTCCATTTTTTTAGATTTTATCCCAAAACCAAAAAACTTGACCAACTCGACGAAATTTGTCCCAAAACACTCCCCTTCACACTGCACATAAAACCCAATAACAATCTGCCCCCTAAAACAACCAAAATTTGGGCAGATTTGACCTTTTCTCCTAGAACTAAAAAAATTGACCAACTCAGAGTGAATTGGGAATTGGAATTGATTGTGCTTCATTTTCAGGAGAGTTTCACACACTTTTCGTGAAGTAATTCACCGAATTTCTGCCGTCGATTCTCACAGGGTACTGGGCGGACTTTAACATTCAATTGTCTGAATTAGGTGTTTTATTTTGTTGTTTACTGGTATCGATATTATTGCCTTGGTTGCGAGTTGGTAGTTTGGTAAATTTGGAAACTGTGTGATATACACCTCCCTTAACCATGCTAAGTCTGAAGCAAAGACAATACCCCGAACCATGCGAACCAAGTAAAGGACGATTCATAGAGGAAGAGAGATAACCTCGCTAACAACATCACCTCATCCAGAGCGAGCCATCCTAAGCGAACTTAGAAGAAGAAAAGGTTCTTATCTATAACCACACCACTAAAACCATGACCTAAGAACATAACCCTTGATCTATAGAGATTGTGGAATATATCACCCATGAAGAGGTGATCTATGCAACAAAAGAGGTAATGACATTTTTTCTTAACACTACTAGTATATTGATTATTCACTGACTTAGGCATCAGAGAGGATTTTGAGGACTTCCCCTGGATCTTGCTATGTAGGATTCATAAGGGTGATAAAGATTGCAATGCTGAATCTAGATATTATGTTGGTCCAAAAGAAATTCCCCGCATCAGTATCGATTTTTTCATTTCAGGCCTTTATGATATCAAAAGGAGCCAGATTTCATATCAAAAGAGAAAGAAGATAAATTCGAGAATAGTCGTACATATTAGCAAGGCGGAATTTGATAAATGACTATAATGTATAGACGAAAACTAGCCACCATAAACGAATAGTGGGTGGGTACAACTACAATAGAAGCTTGGACATTTGCAGCCACGAGTTAGGAACCGTGACCCATAGCAATATAAATAACAAAGAAAACTAGCTGTAGGGATAGCTTTCAACAAAACACAACACTGAAGAAATTAGCTACAGGACGAGTCGGGAAAGCCTCGAATAACTGAATTAGACAAAGGCGAAGAAAAGAACCAGGGCAAATTAGAAAGCCTCGTACAAGCAGAATTGGAGGAAAGAAATGAAAGGAACCAGATTTGGTCACACAACGATAATACACTGCAGCAACACATAATCATAGGTACGTTACATTTACACCTAGGTACGTAAAACACAAATGTCCATCTCGTGCAATTTACAGTTTAATTCCTAAGTAGAATATGTTTACCCATAAAGAACGTAGGAGTAGAATACCCAACTAGATATGGAATTAAGATTCTCACATGTACGAATGAAAAAAAAGTGCAATACCCTTGTAAAAATTACATTTGAAATCTAAAATACACAATACTCAAAAGTCCTATATAAGAGCCTACAAAACCATGAGGAAAGCAGAAGGATAAACTTTATCCCTTGATGCTTGTTTGTGTAGTATAATTTAGGTTAAACTTTTAACAAATTTAAGAGTAGTAAACAGACCGCTGAATACATAGTAAATAACAGAAACCAAAGCGGTAAGCCAACCCAGCAT
This sequence comes from Rubia occidens, assembly GCA_032360425.1. NCBI lineage: Eukaryota > Viridiplantae > Streptophyta > Magnoliopsida > Gentianales > Rubiaceae > Rubia > Rubia occidens. Next base: position 13,113 of record JAUOBV010064518.1, read on the forward strand.
GGTGCAGACTCTTACAGCCGCAATATCTGCATCGTAGGGGAAGCTACGGTGATGGCGACATCATTGTTATATTTAAAGCGCCCCCTCGAGAAAGCTCGACCTGAAACTAGGCAAGTATAACATGGACTGGAGGGCGTTCCCAAGGCTTTCTGATGGCACGGGACATGCCAAATTGCATGGCTCATCATCTGGAGCTCTTTCTATTGCTTCCGAGTGCCTAGGTCATTCATGATTGCACATTCAAAGAATAAGTGGGTCCCCACTGTGGTTTTTTAGATTTTCCCCCCTTTTTGGGCCATTTTATCTTTCTTTTGCCCAAAAGTGTTAAATCCAATGAAATACTTGGGTTCAATACTTAGGGAATTGGGATCTAGTTGGGGACTATATTTGTATTCATGTGTTGATGTTTATTTTGTGAGATTTCTAGATCTACCTATTTTTATGTATTTTGTGATCATTATGTTAGTTTGTTCTTATTATTCTTATGAATTCCATAAAAGTCATACTTTGTTGGCACACAATCGAGTCTACTTT
>JAUOBV010064621.1:0-13644 GCA_032360425.1 Rubia occidens
CTTATACTAACTTAAGCATCGGAGTGTTTACCTCCCGGACACCGGGAGCATTGTTTTGCAGATCGGACGCGGTTCAAGGGATCACGACAAGAGGCTTCATACGGTGAAAACATATTCATCAGCATATGAGTCGTGATTTGACCCAAACCCTTTAGTGAACCGAATCGGCCTCTATTGGCTAAGTTGGCCTATCCCAAACCGAGTAGACTTGGTAAACACCAGATCCGAGTCAACTGAGCGTCGGGTGGTCATTTGAAAAAGTTAACTCGTTTGAAGAAACTGTTGATGCCGCTGACTGAAAATGCCGGAATGTCTAAACTTCGGTGGTTGGAGTGCCGACTCGTCTAAACGCCAATTTTCTCATGCCGGAAAACCTGTGTTGCTGCTTGTTCGTCGAATCTCCGACACAGCCACTGATATGCCTCGTTGGAAAAAAATCCTCCTATGTCAGGATCTGACTCTCTGTTGCCGCTGGAGTCGCGGACGACAAGGCCATATTTTTTACGGACATAGGATACGCCGGAGAAGCGTCGGTGAGATAAGCTAAAATGCTAGTGGAGTGTTTTCCTTTATGGTAGGGCATCAGCGAAAGAAAGCGTTCTTTTCGGTCACGGGAAATATGAAGGTAGGGGTAGGTTAAATCGTTACGTAACAATTTTTTTATAGATCGATTTGTAGACCATTTTACATTCATAAAATTCCACTAGCATCTTACCTAAAAACGACTACTGATCCGTAGAGTAATGTGTTGAAATCTCTTCCCATTTTTTTTTATCAAATGTTACTGAACATCTTCCTGTACCATGAAATGAAATATTTATTTTCTTATAAAAAAATAAAATTCACTCTCATCACTTATATTATTTTTAATCTTTCCATCTAATTTTCTATGATGTGCAAGATAGGTACTCCTTCTGTTCCAATCGAATCTGCACACTTATTATTTAGTAGTTAAAGATGTCAAACTTTGACCACGTATTTGAATAGATGTATGAACAATAATATTATCGTATGTGATATTATTATATTCGTCGTAACATGTAGCTTCTAAATATTACTTCCTCCGTCCCGCCAGTTTTGCCTATTTTTTTGTCAATTTTCTCAGGCCATGTTTGACCATAAATTTCAATTAGTTTATAGACTCTAATATCATCATGTGAGATATTGTTAGACTCCTATGTTTACGTAGTTTCTAAATATCAAATTTAATATACCATTAATATCCGTAATTAAAGTTATTGATGGTCAAATATGGTCTGAGAAAGTTGGCAAAAAAATAGGCCAAAACTGGTGGGACGGAGGAAGTATTATATAAGTTAAAATAAATAATAATGTGCATTTGAATGTGAAAATATAAAAAATACATTTTAGAATGTTTAAATTTAATATCTAATTTAACAAATATAGTGTATAAGTTAAAGAATACAGTGGTATGTCCATCACTTATGGACAAGCCACATGTCAGAAGACATACTCTTTTTAATTTAACATTATAGGGGGTTAAAATAAATCTGTAACCCGAGAGTCAAACGAATGTCTATTTTTAAAGTGGGTATGGGTAAAATGAGTAATAAGTTAAAAGGGTAGCAGATCAAATGAGTATTTGAAAAAAAATGAATCGAACGGGTTAACTATGCGGGTTGACCGCGAATTTACCCCTATGGGTTGAAACATATAAATTTACCCATATGATATACATAACCCCATATGGATCAATATATGGGTTGAAACCCAGCGATCTACCCTATGATTGCCAAGATGAAGACTAAGGTCTGTTTATGAAGAAGAAAGAATTATCTATAACCCGAGGTTTCTTATCAGCATAGTTGGGGTTCACCATGAGTTCCCGTTGGGGTTCACCATGAGTTCCCGTTGGGGTTCATTATCAGTACAATCTTCAATCTCTTGAAGGACTGGGAATCTATTAAAAGTCATTGACAGGGGATTCGAGGAAGGGCTTGATGAGGTTAGTAGGTGATTCTGGTACAATATCCACTGCTGGGGAAGTAGACTTCTTTAGCAGTTGAGGTGTAGGGGTTACAGTTGTATCTTCACAGAGAGGTGCATCCACTCATTGCGATATATCATCACCATGAGGGGGCTTGGAGATATAAGCTATATTGTGCATGTAGTAGGGGTGAGCTGCAGATTGGCTTCATGGGATTGGTTGTAAGTCTGGGTTTGTTGCATATCGGATACCCCTGCTCTCTTTTTCCATACATAATCTCTAACCAAATTTTGACCCCTTACCTATTTTGTCCTAGCCTTCACTATTTGCAAACCATTGGTGGTAGTAGTATCCTCAGATTTACATTCCTTAATAAAGTGACCCAACTTATGACATTTCAAACAACAGTCTTAGAAATCCTCAAAGGAGATGTTTAAAAGCTTTATTGTTTGATAGGGAACCGAGACTAATTTTCTTAGGCCTTTCCTCATATACATCCATTTCTAAACATAAGCGGATTGTATAGAGGCTGGTTAAGTTCCAAGTTGTTGCATCGGAGAAGAGTAAGTCGCCCAGAGAGGTACCTATATCCCTCAAAGCTTGGAGATAGAAGAAGTACAAGGGCAGGAACTCCACTTTAAACCAAATTGGCACCAATAATGATTCCTCGTCATTTATAAAATTCTTGGTCCATTTAAGGAGCTACATTATGCTTCCACCCAACTACCAAGATCTTTTGAGCCAGCAGTGATGATAATCTTTCTGGGCCTCGAAGGCGATTCTGATATAGCGACCGTCCATGGTTACCAGATTAGTTTGGCCCTTAAAACCTGTAGTCTAAAATTGCTTTACGAGGAACTCCACGGATGGTGGTGTGGTACAAAATGGCTACTTCGCCTTTGTAGTTGAAAGATGGATGCAGGAGGGAGGAGCGGGGAAGGTCAATTGGGGGTGAGGGCTTCTTGAGATTGTTTACATAATTCATGGGTGGCGGTTGCGGCGGCGCCAAAGTAGAGCCGCCATGAGAGGTGGTGGACGGGAAGAAAATTAAAGACGTTATACATTGTTTTAGAGAAGGATGAGAGATATTGGAGATAAAATGTGTTTTTTTTGTAATAAATTACAGATTGTTCATTCATTTTTTTTATTGTCTTCCAAAAAATGATCCCAAGCTAAAATTAATTGAATTTTAATCCTCGTATGAAAATCTTCTATTATATTGTTCTAATGTGTACCCCTAGTTTTACCATGAGATAACACTCGCAAAATACATATTGATCCTTAATTGTTTCACATGAATATCTAACAATATAAAAATTGCATTTTAAAGCCCATGAAAGTTTAGTTGCGAACATTTAATGCTAGCACCAGTTCAAGTTTCTTTCCATCTTACATGCGATTCAAATATGTATATTATAAATTATTTTTTAGTTTTGATATATTTTTAGTGGTTTCACAATATTTAGTTTTTATTCAATTCATTTTTTAGATTTCATTTGGTAAAAAAACAAGAATTGAGTTAGATGAATTGAAATAATATTTTCGAATTCTTTTTTGTAATTTGGTAAGAATGGGGTAAATTAGTTTCTAGGAGCTCCATCGATTCATTCTGTATAGATGATATGTACAGCGTATACGTACCATTAGTATCTTTACATCCTGAATACAATATTGACTAAATCAATATGTATCAATCATATATACAAACACACCTCTGTAGTAGAAGTGGGAGCTGGGTGGATGTAAAAACTAGATTGAAAATTCAAGAACAAAGGAGATGAAATCCCCTTAGTGAAGACGTCGGCATATTGGTGAGCGGACGGAACATGGAGTACTCGAACTTGACTAAGAGTTGTTTTTTGTGAACAAAATGCAAGTTGATCTTAACGTGTTTGGTGCACTTTGCACTGGATTTGATGAGGGATAAATGGAAAAGATGTTGTCGAAGTAGACAAGAGTAATTCACTGGAGTGGGATCTGAAGATCCCGAAGATGATTATGAACCCAGCATGTTTCGTCCACTGCATTGGTGCACCTCTAGATTCGGCCTCTGTGATGGAGTGAGAGATAGTAGGTTGATGCTTGGATGACCATGATATCAAATTGTTGTCAATGTATATACCCAGAAGTGGAACGATGAGTATCGGGACACCCAGCCCAATCAGTGATGGAGTAGGCTGTGAGGGCCGAGGTTGATGACGGATGGAGCCGGAGGCTTAGGTTAGTGGTACCTTGGACATATCTGATAATCCTCTTAAGTTACTGGAAATGAGGCTCTCTCGAATCATGCATAGAGAGACAAATATGTTGCACATCATAGGCAATGTTTCGCATGTTCCGCCTTGTAAATGTAAGATACTTCAGAGTATTGGAAAGACTTCGGTCGACAGATGGATCAGCCAGTGCTAGGCCAACCCCAGTCGCCAGCTTGGGTTTGATGTCAGCCAGTTTGCATGTAGTCATTTTTGCGCGATCAATGATTTCCTGAGCATACTTTCGTTGTGAAAGAAATAACCTAATTGATTCTTCGTAAAAAAAGAAGCCAAGGAAGTAGCTGAGAGGACCAAGATCTGTCATCGTGAACTACTGGCCAAACATATAAGTGAGCCGATGAAGAAGAGCTATGGAGGAGGCCGTGAGAATGATGGCATCGACCTGTAAAAGCAAGTAGGCGATCTCACTATGAGAGTTGTTAATGAACATGGAGTGATCACTGTGACTGTTGCAGAACCCAATCTAGTGAAGGTAGGTGGAAAACCTCTGGTACTAGGCATGTGGTGCATCTTTCAATCCATATTGAGATTTACGCAAGAGGCACACATGATCAGGGCGTTGCTGTCAGCGAAATTGGATGGTTGATTCATGTACACAGTTTCCTCCAAGTTAACGTGCAAGAAAGCATTCTTGACGTCAAACTGGTGAATGATCTAAAAGAAAAATATAGCAATGTTGAGAATCATATGAATGGTGGTTGGATTCATGACAGGACTGAAAGTCTCATCACAATCGACACCAACTTATTGAGGCTTGCCATAACTACCATACGTGCCTTATGTCTCTCCAACGTGTCATCAGACATGTACTTATACTTAAACAACCACATGCAATGAATAATATTAACACCAGATGGCCTGAGACCAGGTCCCAAGTACCATTTTTAATAAGAGCACTAAATTTATCATTCATAACGACATACTAGTTTGAGTCCTGGAGAGGGGGTGTGGAAGAGAAGGATGCCAGGAGATTTATTTGGGATTAGGTTTATGTACCCCGACCTGGCGATGAGTTGTCATGGAATGATGAGGAGGTATGGTGTCAGGATAGGAAGTGTTGGATGGGGTCGGGAGGATGGAATCGATGGTGGTTTACTGGTGGAAAGATAAGTTAAATGAGTGTCTAATAGGTCAAATTGAAAATAAATTTAAGGAAGATAAAGTATTAAACTTTCATGCATTCAATATGATGTTTATTATTGTGATCGGCCTGAGTTGGAACACTATCTCAAGTTGACAGATATTTTTGGGTGATTTCAGATTGACATTACTAAACAACTATATTGTCAAAACCACTAATCCTTCACTTTTACCCTTTCTATTAACACTTAGGTTATTGATTAGAATCATAATATTTAGTTTGTCTTTATATGCCTATATTAGTGCCACTCGGTCATTGATTAAAATTGTAACATTTAGTTAGTGTATTTGTGTAAATGAGATCCCATATCATAATGTAAAGATAACTCGAACGTGGGTTATTTGATCAATATGATCAATATAAGGGGATTGGATTTCCAAACATTCCTATTACTGACGTAGGTTATTTGATTTGACCAGATCTTAACTGAACTGAAAATAAGTGTGTTGAAAATAGTAGTAACATGAATAAATAAAGCTTAAATTCACCAACTTTAATTTTCGCTGAACTAAACTGAAATGCAGATAAGTTTTAAAGAACAGGGCCTAATTAACATTGATTAATACGTGAAGACATTTTAAACTTGAAACCTATGGTACTCTCCGTCCCATCTGAACTTGCACTCTTACTTTTTTTAAAATATTTTAAACTCAAAACCTATGGTACTCTCCGTCCTATCTGAACTTGCAATCTTGACTGAGACGGAGGGACAAGCATAATTTTATGAATATTCAACAAGTGCGGGATAAAGTTGCGTTGAATTTATAACGTGGGAGCAGGTATATGGTTGGCAGTGTAATTAATCATCTTTGAATAAAATTAGATCTAGTCATCTAGATAGCTATGCATGGACTTTTTTTACCTATATATGGACTTCATTCTCCATGTAGTAGCGTATCGCAAAACGGAAATAGCAAAACGGTGCAGAATTAAGCGGTGCTGGCAATACTCCAATTAAGAAGCTAAAGTCCCCAACTGCTTCTTGTCCGGCGACAATGAGATCGTTTTTTGCAATAGCCATCTGCTGTAAGTCCATCCCTTAGTCCCTTTCTGGATATCCGATGAAACGATGCAAAGCAATCTTAAAAGTTACCCTTTTCTATGTATGCTCTCCTTTCGTCAAAATTTATACTTTTCCGATCCTATAGGCTACTTTCGTCCCACATCAAACTGCACACTTCATTTTATGTCACTATTCATTGTTCAACTTTGACTACATATTTGAATAGATATATAAAAAAATAATATTATCGTATGTCATGTTGTTGGATTCGTCATAACAAGTAGTTTCTCAGAAGTTACTTTTTGTTTGTCGTTATTATACGTAATTAAATATATTAACAGTTAGATAAATTTCTTAATGACCCTGAAAAAGTTTTTTTGCAATTTGAGTTGGGATGGAGGGAGTATTTCATTTTAGGGAAAGACTCACATGAAAATTAGGAGTATATATAACATACTATGTTTCCTTGTTTATATAATAAGGACCAAAATAGTTCAGTCACAATAAGTCCAAATTTTACGCAATAAGTTGATTTGGTAGTACAAAATTTTAAATATTTCATGACCAAAACCTTAAGGGTCGGATCATTTTGCTATTTTCAAAAGTTCAAGGATTTATTTTCATATTGGAAATAGAGTGAGAGGTTATATTAAGGGTTAAATGTTGAAAAAATCCGTCTTATAGTGAAAAAATGAGATTGAATTAGAATTATTAAAAGGTAAAACGTTTTAGTTACGATATTAATTAAAAGTTTATTATACAACGTGAAATAGTTATAAGTTTATGACCCGATTAATATAATTAAAAAAATTATCGTAATTTTTTTAATTTGCGGCTTAAACCTCAGTTATGGAAATACCACTTTTGAAGAGACGGGCTATATAATATTCAATTAAGAAATAATTAGTAATCAGAAGATAGTATTTTTTTTTAATGCTGATTCTAAATCAATTAGTATATCACTATTAGTAATCATCTTATTTTAATTTTCTTATAATATTCAAGAATCTAGAGAGTATACATCCGGGTCGAACCAGTTGCATATTTATCTATTGATTTGTGTTCGAATTGTTGCAGTTTTGTTCATAACAACGTGGACGAATGCCGCTTCGAACCCTAGATTGAATTGTCAGGTCGTTAATTGCTTTACGACGCCGTGCCCACCCATTTGCTGCGTCAATCTCGGCTACAAGTGCTCCAAAGATTATGCCTGCTGCGACGGAGGAGTCTGCAATCATGAGAACAGCTGCGTCGCCGCCTCCTATGGCGGCGGAAACCACTGACTAATATTGTAACTTTTGTGGGTTCTTGTCCTACGGAGATGATCAAAAATAAATTACTCGAATCCACAGCTTTACGTACGGGTCAATTAATTCCAATAACTATTGGGTTCCATTAAATACAACTTAATTGGATGAGAAATTCTCCTTATTTTTTAGTTTGGAATTATGGTCAAATGAGTTTTATAGTATTGGGTTAGAAGGAAAAATGGGACTCGAATCCACCCATTTAAAATTGGATAATTATGGGTACTCAATTAATGCCTGATCAATTCCCGTCTTTTGATGAAGATATTGTTTAGTGTAATTAGAGTTCACTCAAGCGTGAATATTTTTTATTCTTTTCTGATTATTTTTATGGTTACATTTTCTAAGTTCCATCGGATTCCTAACTGCGGCCGTAAAGGAGTTTATTCGAGTTCAACTCGTTTAAAATATTTTGAACTCGGTTCGATTTGATTGAACATGTAAAATCATGATTCAACTAGAGCTCGAGTGATATTAATTTAGTTCGAGCTCGAACTCGAGCCATGAATAAATATATTATATTATATACATTATATTATATTATATTTAATAAAAATAAAATATATATAATATGTTGGCTCTGTAAATTCGACAAGATTAACGAACAATATTAGTTTGGTTTGAACTCGAATACTGTACGAGCTCAAATATTGTACGACATCGAGTTCGAATACTGTACGAGCTCGATTTCGAATACTGTACAAGCTCGATCTCGAATATTGTACGAGCTCGATCTCGAATACTGTACGAGCTCGATCAAATTGGAATTCAAGTCGAGATTTAAATGAGTTGTTCGTAAACAATTTGCTTCATTTACACTAGAACTGTTCACGAGCTCGACCTTCGTCACACTAGGTGTGTAAACAAACCGAACTGTTTACGAGCATATCCATCAAAGCTTGACTCAAATTCAACTTTAACCAAATTCGGACGCGCTTGAACTAACTCATATAATATTCTAGTTCGAGCTCGAATTCAATTAACACTAGTCGTTAAACTTGTCGGAGTTATCGAGCCAACAAAATATATATTTCCTAAAAAATATTAAAATATATATTTCCTAAAAACTATTAAAATATATATTAAAAGAAAATATTAAAATATATTAAAAGAAAATTTATATTTAATCATGACTCGAGTGCAAAATTAAAATGGAGCTCGAATCAAATTAATTCACTCAACATCGTACTCGAGTTAAACTAATTTTGTTTGAACTTGAGCTTGAGCCAATATACTACAGGTTCGCACGAGTTTGAGTTGAGTTGAAACTCGAGATATTTTAAACAAGCTGAATTCGAATTAGTGATTGTTCGAGTTCAACTCGACTCATTTATGGTTTCAAGTGTTGTAAAAATATAATGAAAGGAGATATATTGTACCCTGTCTGGTGGCATATTAGAATATAATTTAAGCATGTGAATGAGTGACGGTCTGTCTACTAACACTGAACTATTAGACTACTAATTTATACATGCATTAAAGATGTATAATTTGTGAATTATAGTTATTTTTATGTTAAATATTATGTATGTATTTAATTGAGTAATTTTAGGTATTTATTGAGTATTTGTTGGGTTCCCATTGAATTAACAAAATTTGGGACTCATTGGGATCAAAATTTCCCATTAACATAATCATTCGCATCCCACCCAATCCCAAAAACTAATGGGTATTTAATATCAAATCCCATTAATTACCCATTTATTAATTTTCCATCACATTCCCAATCCCGCCCAATTAACACTTCTAGTTTCACGTAGGGTTTTACTAATATTTATTTTATGTATCAATAAACTTATTTAAAATTAAGGCTTTTCACAATTTCAACCCTAATTTTAGGATGAAAAAGTCAATTTAACGCTAACTTTATAATGAATTGTGCTGTTATAATATTTTGTGCTAATTCCGGCATTGACTAAAGAAATTGGGACGAAATTCATGGGGGGGGAGACTGTGAACCCCCGACCTTAATGAAGTCAGTTCGTATGTAATAGTTAGGCTTAAACCAGAATTCATATCCTATTATCTACTTCTTCAACTATTTTCGGCCATAACACTAAACTGGCCAAGAAATTTTAACATAAAATGAAATGAAATGAGATAAATTAATAATATTAGCAATAATAAAATATTGACTTATTTATGGAATTCTTTGACAAAGGAGAAACGAATAATAGTACGCCAAAGTAGGAAGAAAGCGAGATATACGATTCGCACATTTAAAAGAATAATAAGAATAAGTCATTAAGAAATAAGGAATGAGGAATTGAGTTGTTAATTAAATATCTATATTATTAGGAATATTATTATTGAAATTCGGTAATACAACCTCGTAACATTGAAGTTACAATTGAAACTAAAATATTAACAATTTTTCACTCATTTAAAGAGAGAAAAGAGTACTAATAATAAATAAGGAATATATATATATATATTCATTATAATCAAAATTAATAATAAATTAATAAATAATAATAATAAAAAAAACGGTGGAAAATGATTATTTAGGTGGAATAATGTGGTATAGAGGTTACTTAGACCAAATGATTACAACCATTATTTTTGAATCTTGAGTTTAAAGGATAAGTAAGTCGGCCAAGTAACTAAGTCGGCCAAGCAAACACTATAAATAACGGGGGCATTGGTTCTTCAGACTCTATTCTGAATGAATCATTTCCTCCCTTCCCTTATTACAAATAAAATACAGCTAAATTTAGCTGTCTGGATATGAACAACGGAATTGTGCTAATTTCAAAATACTGAAACTGCATTCAATCTGGTGAGTGTTTTCATTGCCCTAGCACGAATTGAATTAAAATTTATGATTGCATGTTATTTTATGCCTGGTAATTTTAAATGTGTTATTAGAGAATTGTATATAATGCATGAAATGTTGCAATATTATGATCTCTTCGTGTTTATTGTTTTGCTTCATACTAATTAAGCACAGTGTGTACTAATCTGTACATAGTATCATAACAAACAAACACAATCCATTTAGTTTCACAATAATTAAGCATAGTGTGTAAGAGTACACACTATGCTTAATTATTGTGAAACTAAATGGATTGTGTTTGTTTGTCATGATACTATGTACTGATTATATGTGGATGAACGGCTTGTACTTTATCTTGCCGGGTCAAATATGACTGCTTGCTATTACTTGACTGTGTTTATCGGGGGTCCCGACGCGATTGTAGTTTGATCTAAATCGACGGGGAACGGTATTGACCGGACCAGACGATCGATCGGCTACTTGTGGCGTTTCTGGTATGCTAGCATAACCATATGGTACTGATACAAGTTTGTAACTGAACATGTTGGGCGTGGTTGACGAATATGGATTCTTGAATCTGATATCTTTCGGGCACTACTGAAAAGGTTATGCCTTGACTGCAACTTGGTATTAACCACATGTATCCTTTTACTATTTGATAGGATTTATGTGGCTATTTGCTTTATGTGATCACTAAATTTAACTAGGTAATTATTGGCGATGGAACCTCACTAAGCAAGGAGTTTACCGTAGTTTAAACAACCCTTACAGGTTTAGTTGAGCAATTAGAGTGAAGTGCAATGTTGCCTTTACTTCTTCGGGGGAAGGATCCTGGGCGAACCTTAGAATCTTTTGATTTAGATTGTATTACAGTTATGTAAAATATTAATGTCAAACTGATCCTTACCGGATCCTTTAGAACTTTGTCGGTATTTAAGTTAAAATTCCTGTTTAATATTTGTATAAAGACTTTCACTGTAATAATAAGTTAGGTTTTGGATTTTCTAAATTTCTTCCACATAACTATATTTGCTCATTACTGCGATTGAGTAATCCAATCCGTTGGATTCTCGATAGCACTCCCAGTCCGACCTGATGCTTGCGTTGAGCAAGTGAGTCATGGATCTGGGGTGTTACATATTATCCCACAAAATCACCGGGGGATGAACATTTGAATATTCAGTGAGTTTGGTTGTTGCACTTCACTGGAGCTTCCTCCTGGCATATTGCACCAGATAAGGTCAAATACGATGTTGTTGTAAATGATATTCTTAGGCTTGGTAGCAAGGATTAGGTATAAATGTTCTGAGGTAGCTCCAATTTCCATGGGTAGACAGCGGGGAAGGTAGATGATGATAAATCTATATGGTCGGCACAGACGAAGCCTTCAGTGCCTTCATTATCAGTTTCTTTTATGTGGATCTGTTTGCTTTGATTGACATCAGTGATGAGAAGTAGCGATGGCGTTCCAATGGAATCTTGGCATCAATGGTGTCAGCGTCGAATTTTGGAGGAACGGGGAATATGGGAACAGAGAAGAAGAAGAAAGGATCAGGGAGACGAAGGCACAAATTGGAGAGGGCAAATATATTTAGGGTTTAGATACTGGGGGTGGGTCAAAACAGACATTTTAAAATTTACTTATTTTTTATTTTCATATTAGAATGGTAGTTTGGTCATTTCCAGCAATTACGATGAAGACCCGTGAGTTCAGATTCATTTTGGCATTTTTCAGACGAGTTCGGGATAATTTCTAAAAACCAGAGATTGTACCATATGTGAATTGAGTATGATTTAGTGGTAATCCAAACTCTCTTCAAATGAGAGGTTCAGGGTTCAAATCATACCCCTGTCAAGAATTGCAAATATTAGAGCAAATTATTGATTGGGATTACCCAACGTTATGGGGTTGTGTCGGTGGTCCCCGCTATGGTTTCCTAACATGCAGGTAGTCAATGAAAATGAGAATCTGAGATCGTGGTGACTTCGGCTTCAATGGTGCAGCGTTTGGGTGTTCTCAGGAGAGCGTTTCTAACTATTCAAATGGATGGAGTTTCAGGCTACGTTGAGTTTTAATAGATTCAGGTTCCGTTTGACAGAGCTTATAAGTCGCTTTGGTTATAAGCAAAATACTTTTTAATGTTTGGTAAAGTGCTAAAACAACTTATTTTGAAAGCAGGGGCTATTTTTGGGAGAAAAACAGAAGTTGGTCACCCCCTGCTTTCAAAATATGTCAGCTTTGCTTATAAGCACAACTCTGCCAAACAATTTGGTGTCTCCTAGTTAGGTCCTATAGTAGGATGTTTATATGTAATTTGGTTGCTTGTATGTAAGAGAGATAAAGAGATTGTCATGTCTCTGTCCTAGCCCTTTCCGCAGAGAGATAAAGGGCTAAGATTTTTATATAAGTAAAACGACTAATTTACCCCATCTTCAACCTCTGCCATCAACACCAACATCCACCTCCTCTCTGCCAACACCAACATTCACCCCAAACACCACCACCAAGTCACACCATCTCTTCTACCCCAACATCCGTCACCGCCATTTTCATCAGCCCAACCTTCTGGTGCGAGCCCAAGCTGCTAAGCATCTTCCACATCTAGGTCAGAAACAACCAAAACAACCACTAACAACACAAAATTCAAAGACACTGCACGCGCCACTGCTCGAGATTGGGGATTAAGGTTTGGGGTTTTGATTAGCAATGCGTAGACGTTGGTGTAGGGCTGGGTTTTGATTAGCACTCGTGGTGGGAAAAGAGTGTGTTTCTAATTTGTTGTAATCAAAAGAATTGGTACATATTCATTATATCTCCTCGTGCTTTGTGGAGAAGCATGTGATGCAGTAGAAACAGAAGAAGAAAAGAAAATAAGAAGAAGATGGGGACTCTGTGTTGGGCGGCGAGGGTTTTGGGGAGAGAATAAAAGAGTTTGGGAAAGAAATGGATTAGGTAAAGGTAGGGGTGGATGTCGGGTCAGGTTAATCGGGTTAACCTCTGAAAACCTCAGAACCAAATCCGACCCGAATAACCGAGAAACCCAAATTAACCGAACCGATTTTGAAATCCGTATTTTGGTTTAAAATCGAACAAAACCATTTGATCCGAATATTATCAACCCAGAAAATGGAATTAGAGTTCATTTCTTTACAAGAAAATCTAGAAAAACGCATATACAATCAGTAAAATATTAAC
>JAUOBV010064724.1:0-22523 GCA_032360425.1 Rubia occidens
CAGATGTGTGGTTAGACATAGTGTTGACAAAGTTCTTTCTGGTATTCCATCATCAGATACTTGTTATCTTCTGGAGCAAGAAGTTCGATGCTTAATTTCGAAACAAGATGAGGCATAGGAAGCTTGGGCATATCAACTATAAAACCCTGGTAAAGATTGCAAATTCAAAGGCAGTTCGAGGAATGCATATATTTACAACCAAGAGTGGAATAGTTTGCGGTCCATGCCAACAAGGTAAAAAAAATTGGTCTTCTCACTCTGCAATACAATACATCACCACCTCAAGGAATATTGAATTACTTCATATGGATTTGATGGGTCCAGTCAAAACACTGAGTGTAAGTGGCAAGAAGTATATATTTGTTTGTGTTGATAATTTTTCAAGATTTACTTGGGTGGCTTTTCTCAAAGAAAAATCTGACACTGTGGACATGTTTAGAAGTTTGGTAGTAAAATTGTAGACCAATAATGAAAGCTTGATTGGAAAGATCGTCAGAATCAGAAGTGATAATGGTAGGGAATCCGAAAACTCTCAATTTAGTGATTTATGTGATGAACTTGGTATTCAACATGAATTCTCCGCACCCATTACTCCGTAGCAGAATGGTATTGTCGAAAGGAAGAACATAACACTTCAGGAGATGGCTCAAGTTATGCTTGCAGAAAAAAGTATACACAAAAAGTGGTGGGCATAAGCTATTAATACAGCTTGCTATACTATCAATCGAGTGTATCTTAGGCCATTTACCAACAAGACATCTTACGAGATCTGGAAGGGAATGAAGCCAAATGTATCTCACTTTCATATTTTTGGAAGCAAGTGTTACGTTTTACGAGATAGAGATCCATTGGCAAAGTTTGATAATCGTAGTGATGTTGGTATTTTTCTGGGATATTCTGTGAACATTCGAGCTTACCGTGTATTTAATTTTCACACAAATACACTTATGAAGTCAATCAATGTTGTGGTGGATAATTCGGTTGACAAAAGGGATTCAACAGAAAAAGAAGATGAACCAGCTACTGAGCATGTTCCAACACAGATCACTCCGCCTAGACAACCAGCTGAGTATGTTGGAACACAGGAACAAGATGATAAACAGTTAATGTCTGACAAGTATGTTGGAACACACTCCCCCACACCCAGTCCGTATTTTCCAACACAGGAGATACCAGAACCGATTTCAAGAAGAACCCGATCTATTCCTAAATTGAATTATCGTGAACTTGCTAGATTGCAATGTTTTATATCACTCATTGAGCCAAAGAATTATAAAGAAGCGTTACTGGATGAATATTGGATTGCGGTAATGCAAGAAGAACTCGAACAGTTTGAATGCAATAATGTGTGGTATCTTACTTCCCGTCCAAAAGGTGTTAATGTTATTGGTTCAAAATGGATTTTCAAGAATAAATCAGATGCTGATGGACAGATTACTCGCAATAAAGCTAGATTGATGGCACAAGGATATAATCAAGTTGAAGGTGTCGACTTTGATGAGACTTTTGCACCAATTGCCAGGTTAGAATCTATTCACATCTTGCTTTCTTTTGCATGTACCATGAATTTTACAGTATATCAAATGGATGTGAAAAGTGCTTTCCTGAATGAAGTGGTAAATGAGGAGGTTTATGTGGAGCAACCTAAAGGGTTTGAAGATTCTTATAATCTGCATCAAGTGTATCGACTTAAGAAGGCACTATATGGTTTAAAACAAGCACCTAGAGCATGGTATGAACGATTGACAAACTTTCTCATTAAGAAAGATTATCGTCGTGGGGGGGGATACATTGTTTGTGCTCACGAACAAATTCAAGTTTTTGATTGCTCAAATCTATGTGGATGACATTGTGTTCGGTTCTACCTCACCTTCTATGGTACACGATTTTGTGTCTCTAATGCAAGCAGAGTTTGAGATGAGCATGGTTGATGAACTTACTTATTTTTTGGGTCTTCAAGTTAAGCAAGAGAAGAATGGTTTGTTCATAAACCAAAGCAAGTATGTTTTGAATCTTGGAAAAAGGTTTGGTCTTGAGAATGCTCGTGCTATTCGTACACCTATGACTATCACCTGGAAATTGGTAAATGATGAAAAAGGTGTATCAGTCGATCAGAAACTATATAGAAACATGATTGAGAGTCTATCGTATCTTACTGCTAGTCGATCTGATATATGTTTCAGTGTTGGTGTTTATGCAAGATTTCAGGTGGTGCGAAGGAATCTCATTTAACTGCAGTGAAAAGAGTAATTCGATATGTTAGTGGGACTTCCGATTATGGTATTTGGTATTCCAAGAATCAAGATTCAAATCTTATTAGTTATAGTGATTCTGATTGGGCTAGTAATGCAGATGATCGCAAAAGTACTAATGGTGGTTGTTTCTTTATTGGTATGAATTTTGTGTCTTGGTATAGTAAGAAGAAAAATTTGAATCTCTATCATCTGCTGAAGCTGAGTATCTTGCTGCCAGAAGCTGTTGTGCACAGTTATTATGGATGAAACAAATGTTGAAATATTATGGAATTCATCAAGGTCCTCTAAAGATTATGCATGACAACAAAAGTGCAATTGACATCTCTAGCACTCGAGAACAAAGCACATTGATATAAGGTATCATTTTATCAGAGATCTGGTTGAAAGAAAAGAAGTGGTGGTAGACTATGTTCCAACATGCGAACAATTTATGGATATATTTACTAAACCACTGGATGCCTCAACTTTTGAATTTCTTAGACAACACCTTGGTGTGTGTGTCGAATGTGAGGTACGTCTGAATCTCTATTGTACAATATGTATATTTTTTATTTCAGTGTTTTTGCTTCGAAAAATTAGAAAAACAAAATAAAAATTTGGCGGATGAAGATGAAAGGAGAAAAGTGGTTGAGAGTATGTTGAAACTTAAGAGGAGACATGATTTGACAAGATATGGAAAGGTAATTATTATTATTACCTTGATAAGGTAAAAAGTGGCACAGTTAGAGGGAAAAAATGAGAAGAAGTTAATTTGGTTTCAAACTCTCCATATCCCTCCTTTTTTCGCACCACACTCTTCCATCTCTACAAGAATTCTCAAGCAACTCGGAAATTATTCGACCAAGTTTTTTCTCGAAGCAAACCCGAAGAATTTTAAATCTTCCTCAAACTCGTTACCCGAGAAAAACCTCTACAATGGCCGGAATTCGGACGCCGATTTTCCTTACTCTTGGAGAAACTCTGAAGCCAGAAGAAGGATCAACCTCTTCCGAACAAATGCAGGATCAGTCGAGCAGCGAGAAGCCTAAATTTCAAAAGGTAACTTTCTCCGAGTCTACACGAATTATCTGGAAAGGGAAACAATTTGATTTTGTTGATGAGTTTGCAAAGTGAGTTCAAGCGAATAGAGTAGCCATTGATTTAAGGGGATTAGAGGATCTTAATATAGAGTTTTTGGATGTCAAAATGGAGAAAGTATTCTCGGGAAGTATTGGAGAATTATATTTCATTGAGACTCTGGAAGTAAAATTGCTCAGGGGTGAGTTCAAGGAACACCGGGGCAAAGATATATTCCATGTCTATTGCTATATTCCGCGAAGAAGCTTTGAGGAGTTAGAGGAAATTTTCGAAGAAGATGCAGTAGGGCTAAATGTGTTGAGGTCTACTGATCAGATGAGAATTATTCAGTTTGATACTGAGAATGCGATAAGGAATAAACTGCTCAGAAGTTTAGAGCCTCCGATTATTGCTCAGTTCGACAGTGAAAATGAAAGTGATACTGGGTATGTTCCAACATACCAACAACAGGAGTTGTTCAAAGATCCTATAAATGTTGATGATCCAGAGGTGGATCTGACTGAAGGTTTGAATGATCAGGAAGAGTATCTGCATGAAGAAGTTAATGATGATGTTGAGGGACTAGTGAAAGGGGGAGTTGACCCCATATTTGAAGGTGCAGAGGAAGAAGTTGTACAGTATGTTCCAACACATACTCAGTATGTTGGAACACAGTCCTTTGTGTAGCAGCAAGCAGAGCAGGACCAGGCTCTGGCCTATTCCAACGATGAGATTCAGGACGAGTTTATTCAGAACAGGAAGATCAAGAGGAAGATGGAAGAGGCTGAATCATCACAGCCTACAAAGAAGGGAAAGAAAGCAGTCCTTTCACCCAGGACAAAGAAAACAGTATTACCTCATTCGCTAGTAAGTGCTGCATTTTCTGAGAGCTTTTATCATTCAAACTGTGCAGAAATATATATATATATATAAGGTATTTTCCCAGAGAAAAATCAGAGCAGAGAGGCATGTAGATCTTGTTGCATACAAGCAGAGTGGATTATCTGATTTCTTAGAGTTGATAGGAAAGAGAAAGGCAACCACGAGTTTCATGGACTTCAACAAACAATTGGTTTGTGAAGCGTATTCCAATATCATGGTTGATATCCTTGAAGAAGATTCTCCCTAGTTCAACCGAGTTTTTGTGAGAGGGAAAATTGTAAACTTTTCGGCTGACGAGATCAACAAGCTGCTAAGATTGAAATCATCTGAATTTGAGGGTATCTTTGATGAAAATCTGGAGGTCACTGATGATCAAATTCTAGCTGAGATTTATGGTGGAGTGAAGACAGAATGGGCAGCAACCGGGTATTCACAAGCATCATGTTTGTCTTCTATATTCTTTGGCTTATATCAAGTAGCAGTCAACTGCTGGATGCCATCCTCCAACACGACTGCTCTGACAAGATAAATGGCAAAACTGTTGTACTGTGTTGGAACACAGCGACCAGTGAACCTTGGTCTTCTAATTTAGCAAGCCATTATCCGATTAGCTATCACACCGAAGGCTAAGCAGTCTCTGATTCATCCATGTATTATCTCTGCACTTGTTTGAAGTGATAGTGTCAAGGCTAAGGCAAAGGATGATGTTATTGAGACCGAGCTATTGAAGCCAAACAAGAAAACATTTGGGTTGAGACAAGTCAAGGATTTGTTTTGGGTGCCAAAATCTGACATTTCCAGTTCTGTTCCAGATGACAAGAAGGCTAAGTTGGATGGTCTGAATGCAAGGCTGGGTGCAATTTCGATCCAGCTAGCAGCTTTGGAGGCAGAAAAGGTCAAGTTGGAAGCTGAGAAGGCTCAGTTGGAAGGATAGAGATTTGCTCCTGAACAAGAGATTTGGTGCTCTAGACTATGTTCCAACATAGTCAGTGTTAGGTTCAAGGGGAGAAATTTTTGTTATTGCCTGTTTTATTTTGAATTTTTTCTACTTTGACATGTTTAATTGCCCCAAAGGGGGAGAATGGTGATTTTTGGAAGTTTTTGTTGGATATTATTTCTGGTTTCGGTTATTCTGAATTATTTGGATTTCTGGATTTCTATGGTGTGATTCAAAATTGATTGTTCAAGCATGTTCCAACATAGGAGTATTCTGTTACTCTGGTGATATTGATAGGATATTTTTTCTTCTGGTTTTCTTAGTCCAAAATGGTTGGGTCTACAAAATGTCAAAGGGGGAGATTGTAAAGTCATATGCGATCTCATGGGTTAATTGATTGACAATTTGTGAACTTATGTTAATGAAGAAGAATGTACCATGTTGGAACATACCCCGAAAGCATATTTGCGAGAAGGATATTGCAGCGAAATTAGTTTTTGGAAACTTGAAGATTATGCAATATTTATTCCAGCCGTGTAGTAGCATACTGGAACTATGGTAAATCTCTATATTTATGGAATTGGATTAATGGAATATTATAGGATATTTGAGATAAGGAAAATCCCTTTATTTATGGGATTTAGATATGCTTAAAAAAATAAGGAATATTATGGAGATAATTATGGAGTATTCTGATCTGCAATGGACTATAAATGGATGACATTATTCGGCTGCAAAGGACACAAAATTAATTGAGACTGCACATCAGATTTCTATCGTTCGAGAGTATTTATGTAGAGCCAGAATTACCATGTTCCAACATACACGACCTTTGTGCTAAAGTTCAGAACGTGTACCTTAATTTCTCGGGAGGAGGAGATCCAACATCGACGAGTTTCAAGGTCAGAGGGAGTCTGATCAAGGCGGATCGGTAGCAAGGGGGGTTTGCAAAATTCACATTTAGAAAAGATAAATATAGTTGTATGATGTATTTTGTACTATATATTTCTGCTTAGTGGATTTATTTTGAATTGGGTCGGCCCCGCAGATGTAGGTGGATTTCAACGAGCTGCGTAACCAAATTGTGTGTCTCGTGTTTTATTTACTTTACATACTTGGTTAAGTTAGACTATATTGAAACATAAGATTACTAGTTAAGGTAAAACATAAAACCAGTTTTTCAGCGTATTTCGTCCAATCCTGCGTAGAAGAAGAATTTCGTCCTGTGTACGATCCTTGATAGTCCCGTGTAAATATCGTCCTGTGTACAGATTGAGTCATGCAACAAGCCATGAATGAGCGCATTAGCCCAAATTATAAACTTCAACTTCAAGATAGTAACATTATAGCTCTCTAAAATTAACATTATAGCTCCCTTAGTGTTTTCCGACTTTTGGAGCAGACCCTTTTGTTTATTTGCTGCTCATTGATAGTTTGATTGCAAAAATTTGTGTTTTTTCTACTTTTTTAGAAGACACGTTTGTTTATTTGCTTCCCTTTTTCCCTTTTATTTGTTGCTCATTGATAGATTGGTTGCAAGAATTTGCCTTTTTGGAGTGGTTAGGGTTTGTTCTTGAGGTAGAGACTTGTGGAAGAGGGGCATGCTTGTGCAATTTTTCATGTTCTTTGGCTGTTGATTCTTAAACTTGAGAGATGCTCCTTGACTTCTATTATGAGCTAGAAGCTATTGATTTGTTTTAGATGTAAGAGTTTTATTAGTTCCTAGGTAGTATGTCGCTTGATTATTTGATTGTGATGGATGGGGATGGTTTAGCATGGTTTGGTTTGAGGATATGGCTTACATATGTGCGGCTTAGCTAGCATAATTTTATATGCTTTAGCTTTTTCTAAATTATTAATGAAGATAAAGTTTTGAGCTTTGGCGTAAGGGATATGGCTGTAGAATTTTGTACTGTTATCCTCGATTGCATTGCCTTAGAAACCTGGAAACTAAGTTCATCTTCTGGAATACTTTTAGGGAGTTTAGGATGATCATTCAGTACTTTCAAAGTTGTGTAACTTTTCAGTTTTTCAACTTATAAGCGTAAGCTGTTGATTATTCTTGTTTTAATGGTTATTTACTGTAGCTAGGGTTGAGAACATAGAGTAGACAATTAATAGCTCGCCTGAGTTTGTATGGTGGTCTAGAGTTCTTAAACTTAAAGTAACTGGTAACTCAAAATTTCGGTGTCTAGGAGTTAAGAGTCCCGGGGATGAAAGTTTTAGGGACTTCAGGATTATCTTTCATATAAAGGTAACTATACACTTTATAATTCTTCTTCTCCAGAAACAAGAAGTTTGTTTCTTGAGGGATCACTATCAGCTGTTGTACTGTTGTTTCCCTCTCAGTCCTAACATAGTATCCTTCAAAAGCTAAAAGAAAAATGAGAAGAAAAAAGGATTGTGTTTTAAAAATGCAATTTTTTTTCATGAAGTGTCCATTTGGGGTAATTGCTGGCAGGAATCAAGTGAAATGCATCTCATTATTTTATTTATTTGTGTTACTCATAAAGCTTAATTTAGAGCCGGAAAGTACTCTTTTATGACTAAGTTTGATGCTAAAGTCAAAAAGTGTACATGTCGTAAGTGTATGTAAGTACTCTATTATGACTAAGTTTGATGCTAAAGTCAAAAAGTGTACTTGTCGTAAGTGTATGTACACTTATGAGATTGTGATATTCTTTTTTCTGGCCTGCAAATACTTTCTGAAAGCTGGTTTTCCATTAATTTTTTGTATTGAAGGCGTGCTTTAGTTTTTCCCGCTAATAATGAATTGTTCTTGACTAGAAACTGCTTTACCCAAGTAGTAACTACATAATTGGATTACTGTGTGCAGTGGTACCTGTCAGCCATATTATAGAGGTTTTCCTGATCATCCATTACTAGAATGCTTTGATGCTTCTGATGACTCAACTATTCAATGTTTGGATTCACATGTGATTTAAATGATTGGGTACAAATATGTGATTAATTGTGTTTACATAAATGTTTGTAATGAGAAAAGGACAATGTTTTTATTGAAATTAACTATTTCATCTATCAGACAAGTTTTAGTGATCTCATTGTTTCAAGTCGTTTCATGAAGCTTAACTGTAGGTTGAAATCATCTGCTACCTCTGCTGCCCGGTGGGGGGGGGGGGGGAATCCCAGAAAGACCCTTTCATTGTTTTAAGTTGTTTCATGAAGCCTAACTGTAAGTTATTTTCTGGGTATCAGATCTCTTACTCCTCCATAGCCACTTCTTGTGGGAAAGTCTTTTTGAGCGTCTAGTGTACATAAATAGGGATGAGGAGTATGCTTAACAAGAACCAAGTTTGTAGATATCAATACAAGGCGGCGTTGCGAGGAAAATGCTTGGATAGAACTTGTGTCAGTTGAGTAGAAAATTGAGGGGGATCCCATATTTACAATTCTCAAAATCATTGAAATGGAAGAGGATGGCAGTTCTTGGGTTTTTCAGGCTGTGGAGTCTTATGTAGTGAGGAAGGCTTCATTTCCAGAACGCGAAGAAACATGCAAAGATTCTCAAGCAACTCAGGTACTACTCTTTTAACACTTCAAATGTGTCAAATTTTTGCTGTAATATGCTTGTAATTGTAATTGTAATTGTAGCCTTTGAAGATATTACTCAAATCCCAATTAATTAAATTGATGTAGAGGTTTCAATTGGGACAGAAATCCCATATTTTAATGCAGCTGATATTGATATGCAAGAAAATATAATATCATTTGATTACAATACTGAAGATCCTTCGACAAGGGTATTAGTTTGCGCCATGATTTAGACTATAGTAAACCTTGTAAGGAAATATCATGCATGCTTTATTCTTGTTCTTGTTCTTATGGAGCTTGTGCTAATCCCAAGCCCACGTTTTGTTCAGGAAATAATGTGGTGGAACAAGCATTAGAAATCTTTACTCTTGAGGGTTCATGTGGGTTTCTAGATGGAGCATGCGTAATACACTAAATAAGTTATAGACTCGAGTACTAATTATTTTATTTTTTATAATGCGAGGTACTTTTTCTTTTAGAATTTAACAAAAAAATTTAATTTTAATTTTGTCTAATTTGCACATGATATAAATTAGACATATTTGGTTATTGGAGACTAAGTTTAGGAGGAAGTACCTCAATTAAATGCCTCATATCCGTGTGTTTGGTTTTTTCATTATTATAATCAAAGAAAATGACAGTCTTGGCTGATTACTCTATGCGCTTTGCATGGCTTATAATTTCTATAAATGTTTTTTTATATATATAACTCATAATACTCATTTGAGCTGCAAGAAATTGATTATTCCGATCATTGTGTTTATGTTGTTTGTTGCTCATCATTTAGCTATTCAAACTTTCCGTTCTCTGAGGATTAGAGAGCTTGGATTCTGTTTATTAATTGCTCTGTTTTAATGAAATGACCATCTATTTTCTCTAGGCTTCATCCCTTTCTGTTTCAATCTTGTACATTGAGAAATCACAATTCTCGTCTGTCAAAAACTAAGTTTGTTTGTATATCAGTTCATTCAAAAGTAGTCAAATAGGTCATTAGATGAAAATACATGATGTGATGATATGGCTAGATATAATCAATATAGTTGACCTCATATAGTGTGATTAATGCTTACTTCTTGTTTCTGATAACCTTTTGTCTATTTTAGAAGCGAAAGCTACTCATTTCTATGACTAAATAATTGGATGTTTGTTATTTCATAAAACTCGTAGGGTGTAAAAAAATTTAAGATGTACTTGATTCTTCCATCCAAATGTTATATGTTGGAATCTTTTGTATATTAAGATGTACTTACTTGGCTTACTTACTGAAAATGGACCATAGCGCTGGCAACAGACAAAGATTGGATCCATATGCAAGGGAGTGCCCACCTTAAGTATAATCTTATTTTAACAATACATTATTTTAACAAATAGTCATAGTTTAATTTTGATTTAGTGTACTGAGTGAGCGCAACGAGAGAAGAGAAGAAAAGGGCCTTTCAATGAGGATATGAGGGGGCTAATTAAGCGGATAGCCTATTCATTCTTTCCAAGAAGTGAGAGAAACATAAGAAAAATATATTATTATTTGGTCTGAAATTGATGTCCATACTGATGGAAAATGGGGCTACTTTGTCTTCTGGATACTAGATTCTTTTGAAGAGGCTTCTGGAGGTGCTCCGATATGTACAACTGCAGCATTGAGAATAGACTATTATGGGCCAAAATTTCAAGCATTGATTTTGTTTTTATGAAATGATGATTTTCAAATTGTTACATGTATTGTTGATTGATTCAGTCGCTTTTTCACTATGCATAATACGATGGATGGATGTATTTTTGACTCGCATCTTCTTATCCTCTCTGTTTGCACACCCATGTTTTCCGCTACCTGAGCATGTAGAATCCCCCTTGTGTTGACCCGAGCACTAGCCATTTCCATCTCCGGTTGATTTAACCTACCACCGTCGAGTCTCACGAGGTCCGATCGTAGCCCAACACTGGCCCCGATTCTACTAGAGGTGCCACCGATTTGGTTCTCTGATAGCTCTGCTGATGTATTTTGAGTCGGCATTTCCGACAACCGGCCAGACTCAATTACTGTGGGGTCCCCCACCTCCGATCCAGGGGAATGTACTTCCGACTACATTATTTTCATTTTTTAGATAAAAACATTATTTTCATTGATTTGTCCGTTTGGATGGACGTTTCCGATATCATCGGTGATTGACACCTGTAGTGTTCTTGTTCCACTCACGGTGAGGTTTCCCGCTTCCATGGTCTGATTTTGAAGGCTACAAGGATTTTTTTTGCTACAAAGTTGGTATTGATATTACTCTGGCTTAGGTTGTTGGTGATTATATCTGCCGCTGCCAGTAGGTGGTCTTTGGTTTGTTCTACACTTCCGATGCAGGTGACAAAAGTGTAAAACAACATTATTTTCGCCTCAAAGGTAAGGCATTCCTGGTCTTGGTTTAGGTATCTTGTCTGAGGCTGAATGGTTATTAATTTTTGGGTTGGATTATTTTGTTAGGAGAGTATAATATGTAGTGGGTTTTGGTAGACGAAGTGATATGAATCTCCTTACGAAGACTCTGATTTTGCGAAATTATTGGATCTTGACTTGAGAGGAATTTTGCCTGCCCCTGCAATTCAGAGTACTTGCATGTGTGAATGATAGTTCTTGCATTCTGATTCAATACACCCTTGTTGGTCTTCTGCTGCAAAAGTGATTTAGCGATTCTCGGATACAAATCTGGCTCAGATGATTCGCACAAGAACGGCTCTCGCACTTGTATTCTCTGTGTCAAGCTCTTGCCTTTTATTTTGTTGGTTTTGTTTTTTTAAATTTATATGTTCAATGTATGGCTCGTTTAATTTTCGTGAGATGGGTTTTAGATGAACTCCTGTGTTTTGTTTGTGTGATTGAAAAATTTACAGTCTTGATGTCTAATTGGCAAAAATTGATCCAATCAGTATACTGTATAACTTAACCACAATTTGTTTAAGATAGTGTTTATTAGTGAGATGCAGGTGTGTTTTGGTAGTTAAGCTTCATATAAGCCATAATAGGTTGCAGTTTTTATGGTGATGTTTGTTTTGTTCTCTCATTCCCCTCCATATGTGTGATTCATTGGTTTCTTGAATGGCTTATCCTTGGTGAACTTCAGGTGTTTGCTATTTTTGGCGAGTTGCGAAGTTTTGTAGAGCTTACTTGCAGTACGTTTTGGTTTTCTGTTCCCACTTGATTTGGTGATTTTTGGCGAGTTGCAAATTTTGTAGTGCTTACCTATAGTACGTTTTGGTTTTCTGTTCCCCTTGATTTGGCTATGTATTGTTGTTCTTATTGAAGAGCTTTTGTATAGTTCAACTACAGTACGTTTTGGGTTCCCATTTCCCTTCAGACTATTAATTTCATTTTCCACGAACTTTTGTAGAGCTCAGCTTTAGTATAGTTTTGGTTTTGTTTTTTCAAAAGGAGAACCTCTTGTGATGCCACACGACCTATATCAGCCCAGAGTGCCATGGTTTTTTCTGCCATTACATCACTGGTCTGTATTTAGATCTCCTATTATTATCAAAAGCATATGCAAACATCTCAGTCTCCAGTTGTATTGATCATTCAGTGTTTAAGACCAGAGCTACTCTCATCAAGTGTGTTTTTGTGCCAAACCTGTAATCTAATACGGTGCTAATTTCTCATAACCTTTTTTTGCATAGTTGAAGCTTTAAAGTATATCGATATGCTTTTTTTTTCTCTGTGTGCATATGTATCATGCAGCTGGATAGTTGTAAAAAGAATTTACTTTCTCAGGATAAATTGATAATTGGATACCCTAATACCCAGGAGCAAAAAAAGAATTTACTGGCTCACTACTGTTTTCTATACTACCCACTATGGAAAGAAAACAGTAATGAGCCAGCAGCCCACGTTTATTGACAATGACTCAAAGCCGCCAGGTCCACCTTCATTTTACAGCTGTGCTTGTCTGATGCTCCTGCTGAGCTCATTCAGTGCGTCAGCTAATTCTTCCAGCTTCTCTTGGTCTTGCTGGACTGTAGGCTTCCAATCGACCTAGAAGTTGTCCCTTCCGCCGATGCCCTTGTACTCCTGTAGTTTGTAGTAGTGAAGTTGTTTGAGGTCCTTAACCGCATTTGATGCTGCTCGTATGGCTTCTTCCTGCTTACCACCGAGTCTGGTGCGGTATTCATGGGATCTATCCAGGGAGATCCCTCCATGACTCTGGAGCCTCCTTCTTCTCTCTTCAAGGATCTGCTGGTACTCTGAAGCTTTGGCAAAAGTATCCAGTGCCCGACTGAGTTGGGGATGAAAGATTGGTTCCTCCCATATCTCGATCAGAGCTGCTTGAAGAAGACATGATTGTTCGGAGTGAACTTCTATTTGTTCTTCGGGAGTTTGGATGATTGCGGAGATAAGCCTGGATAATGAATCAGCTAGTTGATTCTCTCCTCCCTTTATATGCTCAAAAACAATATCTAGGCCTACTCCTGTAATATAGTCTGTAAAGGCTATTCAGCGTACCCTGGAAGATTTGTTTTGGGCTGATTTATTAAAGAAACTAATAATAGCCTGACAATTGGTACGTATGACTAGTTCCTTCTTATCCAGATAGTATATCTTGAGTTTATCCAAACTCTCCATAACAGCATGGATTTCAGCATCAATTGAGGATTTTGGTGGATTGAATTTACCTGATGCATAAGCACATGGTTTTTCCACTTTCCTGGGATCTGATTTCATTGGTTTCCATTTGCAAACACCACCCCATCCATCCATGCATCCATCTGTTTCCAGGATCATACAACATCTTTCTGAGGGAATTTCCAAATCTGGTAGCTGCTGTACTAGCTCCTTGATCTTTTGGACTAAGGCCCAGTCTTGCCCATTCATCTTTCTTTCCCCTTTTGGGGCTGAGCTTTGCATATAATGGGCTTAATAACTTACCAATGTTTGGGATATAGTTACGGGCATAATTGAGAAGTCCGATCCATTGCCTTAAGCCCTTAGTTTCTCTCAGCTGCTCATTGTCCCAGTCTGTTAACCTTGTCAAGATATTTGGCTGTAATCTGACCCTTGACCTCCCAATGATAGCTCCCAAGAACTCTATCTCAGTTTGGCAAAGTTTCATCTTTGTTGGACTGAGAATGAGTCCATTGTCTTTGCATCTTTTCAGCATTTCCTTCAGGTGCTCCTTATGCTGCTGGATGTTTTGAGAAAACACAAGGATATCATCTATATAGACAGCAATGTACCCTTCAGTTCCTCTAAAGACATCATCCATCTTTCGCTGAAAAATGGCAGGAGCATTCTTAAGTCCAAATGGCATGACCAACCATTCGAACAATCCTTCTGGTACCCAAAAAGCAGTCCAAGGGATGGACTCTTCAGCCATTGCCACTTGATGGAATCCACTCTTTAAATCAAATTTTGAGTAGATTTTTTATCTTCCAACCCTCCGAATTATTGTGTCGATCCCTGGTAGGCTGTATTGATCTTTTTCAGTGATGTCACTTAGTCTTTTGTAATTAAAGACTAACCTTTCCTTGCCCTTTGATTCCTTTCCTGTTTTCGGATTCACTGAAGTGCCTGACTGGACTATGATTGCGGTAGTCATGTGCCTGCTTTTGCTTGGCCTTATCACCTTCAGTTCTAGCAAGACTTTCACAGCCTTTTAATCTGTAGCCTGCATATCACTTTATTCTGTTTCCAGTGCTTCAAAGGATCTTCCCCTATGTATCCCAACTCCTTCATTTCTGCAAGAAGTGGCTTGATATCTTCTGGAACTTCCATCATGGTTGTTTGAGAGGTATACAACTTTTCTGTTTCCTCAAGATAATTCCTTCCTTCTATTCCCAGCTCTTCTTCCGTGGCTATCAGTGCAGCAACAAGGGTTGTTTCAATCCTAGTGATGTTCTTATAGAAGGTTACTGTGTTCCCTTCTATTCGAACTCCTCCATACATTGACCTTATGAAGTTACACCCGAGGATCATTTGAATGTCGCCCCCGAGTGTCATTGGGAAAGAATAAGTATAAGGGATTCTGAATGAGTTTTCCCCTATAAACATTTGTCCTCCTTTGAGCCGTTTGTTGGATGTTTGCTTGCTGTTAATGCCTGAGAACGTTACCAGAAAGGTATTGGCCTAGGGGGGATTGTTCCTTGGTCGATACAGCATGTTGTGGCCCCTGTATCTAAGATTGCCTTTACAGTGAATGTAGGGATTCCAGGAATTCTGAGTTCAACTGCCATATTAAATAGCATGTTTCTGGCTTTCCTTAGACTTGCTGCTCCCTGCCTTCCTTGAATCACTTTTCCTATTATTCTTTCTGTTTCATCTTCAAAAAGAACACTGGTGAATTCTCCAAGGCCTTCTTCATCTGCTTGGTCCTTCTTTATTGTTTGCCGATTGTTCCTCTTCTTGTAAGTTGCAGATTTCTTCCTTGCCTTTCACCAGTTGTTCTGTTGGTGCGAGTGGTGTTACGGCAACTTTCCCCACTTCTCCTAATGGCACCCTTAATGGTATAGAGATGCTGAGAAGATCTGATTGGAGTTGATTCTCTCGTCGTAGTGAGGTAATTTCAGCCTGCAATATTTTGACTTGGCTCTGGTGTGTTGTCTGCTCATCTTACAGTTGTTTCCTTAATTCACTTAGTGCAAGATCATGTTGATACTGTCTTCACTTAGTCCAATCGAATTTCTTCGATGTAAGCCCTCTGGAGCTCAATTAACTCATGGTGCCGTCCCTGTGGTATCATCTCTGCAGGTTGGACAATGCATCCTACACTTCTCCATTGTTTCCATTTTACAGCAGTGACAGTTCTGTAAGGATTCACCAACTATGGGTTGATTTATGGCCCAATTGTGGTTACAATCATGCTGTTGTTGTGTCACTTTTGCAAGAGGTTGATATCCTCTAGGCTTTCCCATCCAATAGGTGCGGCCTTCATCAAGAAGTACATTAACTTGTTCATAAGACATGTTATTCGATACCTCGGCTGTACTAGCTAAATCAAGATAGTCTAAGTTGACAGTAACTGATCTATTATACCAGTTTTGTACTGATTGCTCCACCTTTGTGACATAAACAAGATAGACTAGGTCGGTTACTTTAGGGTCTAGCGGGTGGGTGAAGTGTGCCCTCTGGCTCAACTCCCCGGCGGAACCGATTCTCGTGACATTTTCGTCTGTAGTAAATATTGATGAAAGTTGGTATTACCTTTAAATTGCTACGAAGGTTAAATACTGATTAAAATCCCAAAATCAAGGGGTTGCTAGTCTTATCTAGATGCTAACTATATTTAGAAACAAGATATACAAGTTTGACACGACTTCAATAGATTTCACGGTCACCTGAGCATAACAGTTCTCTGCACAAATTATATTTATAAAACAAACCATGTTAGAATAATCTGTATACGGAGAATGAAGGTATACACTACATAGTATGGAAATATTTAAAAAGATTAAATTCAAAATTGAATTTATTATCATAGATCCAAGATACCTCTACATTTATAAGCTAATTACTAACTGGATGCCCCTTATGAGCAATTATTTTATTTCATTAACTCATGCTTTTTTATCCCGCTCCTCTTCTTCCTATACTCTCAGAATCCTCTCCATTTTATCACCGAACCACAACCTAACAAAGTTGGCTGACAGCTAGGAAGAAGCCCAAATGAAACTATAGATGTTAGGATATTTTAGCCCAAAGTCGACTGGAGATATCTAATTGTCACAACCTTCAATTATCAAAAGGATTAAAATGAAAATTTCTATTGAATTATGGGGGATTATACAGTATAGAATCAAAAAAGGATTGAAGAAGAAGATTAGAAGGGAACTGGAGAAATCAGCAAGAATTAAAGGGAAGAGAGATTTGGGAGCTAATAAACTGAGTTTACTACACAATGATTATCCAGATGATTTTCTTCTCACTATTTTTCATCGTATATGCTGCTTCGAGATTCTGAACTAACGAACCATCGTTCTTGAGCTAACCTTTGCAAAGTCGTTAAAACGATCTTTTAATTGTAGTCAGTTATAACCTTCGGTAGTTAGCATCTCAGTTTACACTTCTACCCTTACTAAATTGGGATGCTCATGACAAACCCCCATCCTCAAATGATGCTTCTCCTCGAGCATCGAAAATTCAGAAATCATAGCCTGAGTGAGCATGGGTTTTAATGCCGAAGGGAGAGAAATAATGCCAATGATCAGTAATGATTTTGCTGTTGTAATCCCGAGTCAGATGAGTTTCTTGAATGCTAAATTAAGTCCATTCCATTTTGCACTCGTGCTGCTAATTCATTGCATTATGTATCATTTTGTCCCATGGTTTAGTCATCATTCTTCCTAGCATTCTCAATCTCTTTGAAGAGTTCTTCACCAGCACATCACTTAGCCCAAGAATATGAGGATTTGTCGCAGAAATTTGCTGCTATGGATAACCTCTATGCTCTTTAGATAAAGAGACATGACACCATCTTCTCCTCTTTAACATCTGCTCCCAAAGTGGGTATGAAATGACCATGTTATCTAGAACCGAGAGCTCAGTACCACTCAACGCCATCAAATTCACACTTCGCTTGGATGTATATATCTTTCCATGCCTTAAGCACCTCTTCTTTATCACGGTGGCTCAAATAAAATCCAATAAGAAATTGAGAAGAACTCACGTCCATGATTTTAAGCTGTCTTCTTAAAAGTGCAGCACATATGTTCCATAAAGGATCATGACTTTTCTGCTCATACAAGACAATAAAACACACCTCAAAAGCCAGTTGTGGATCTCCAGCAACTGCTTCTTTTGCATTAACTTTTCGTACAGTTTCTATATCTTCAACATGTACAGGTGCAACACACTCACAAATTGCCCTCACCATTTGCAGGCCCAAGAATACATACAATTCATTCATAAACCCTTCTAAAGAAATTCATGTACCAAGAATCATTCTTCCATCCACATTGCTATTAACTTTCACCACTTCCAAACTTGAAACACATTCCAAAATACCACTTCTCGCATAAGTATCACCACAATCCTTTACAATATACTTTGAAACTTCATCTATAAAGTCGTCCACCAACCATCCTATTGTAAGAAATTTCTTTCCCCCGTCACAAGTTCCCATTAATTCAAGAGTCAAGACAAAGATCACCTTCAAGCCTTACAATAAAAGTCACACACATACCAGGATCAAAGCACCAATTAGTGCCAGCTTGTTTTATGGTTTCCCCAAATCTCAATTTGTTTCTAATAAGCTCATATCTATGTCATACTAGTCGATGTACCCTATGAAAATAGTGCTGAGCGATTAAACAAACCATATTTAATGGCATAACCTTTTGACTCTGAACATTGCACTATTGCAATTAACAAGTCCATCCATCATCAAACGAAATCATGTAATCTTCATCAACACCTTCTAAAGTCTCAGTAACAATTATACCAGCAGTATAGACATCCTTTCTATCACCATATCTCATACCAATGTTAACATCAAACTCAAAAGAATCACCCAAACATACATCACTTTCTTGAGAATTAAAAAGATCTTGTAATACATCATTCACGACTCATTTTAGGATTCAATTGTATGGTTCGAAATTAGATTCAAACTTCTCTTCGATTTATAGCATTCAACTGAACCAACAGAATTGTGTTTAACAAGTTTCTCAATCAGCTTGTGCTTAAGTAAGAACCATGGGAAGAAGGGATTTGAGATTTCTTCATTCTATGAATTAAACAACTGGTCAAATATGATTCTGCTTCCCCTTACATGCTGCACAACTGCCCTCTGATCATTGCGTTCTAACATTAGTCAGTTACAACTTCTAGTAGTTAGTCCAAATTACTCTTCTACCCTTTATTGTATTGGGCTGACACTAGAAACTAGGACATGTGTATAGGGATAAAAAGTAAAAACCAATTAGGAAAGAGTTAAATAGGGATAAATACATTAAAAAAACCTTTGGTTGAAGATCTTCCCAACACACTTTTCATTTTGCAAAGACGATCATATTGTAGCCTGACAAGAGAGAATTCAATTCATTCAATTGGGTAATAAAAAAACATCACTAGCAAACAAACACTCACATTCCCAAACTCTTCTAGTAATATTCTCCTTCTCTCTTTTTTGGTTAGTATTTTTTTCCATTCCAACAGCAATATGTCACTGATAAAAACTATAAATAGAGTGTTTTGAAGAAACTATAAATAGAGCGGTTTCTTAATAAGAAACCGGGAGAAACATGTCTATTTATAGTTTTACTACTAACTCTATTTATAGTTTTTCTTAGTGACATATTGCAGTTGAAATGGAAAAAATACTAACAAAAAAAGAGAAGGAAAATATTACTAGAAGAGTTTGGGAATGTGAGTGTTTGTTTGCTAGGGATGTTTTTTATTACCCAATTGAATGAATTGAATTCTCTCTTGTCAGGCTACCATATGCTCACCTTTGCAAAATGAAAAGTGTGTTGGGAAGATCTTCAACCAAAGATTTTTTTTAATGTATTTATCCCTATTTAACTCTTTCCTAATTAGTTTTTACTTTTTATCCCTACACACATGTCCTAGTTTCTAGTGTCAGCCCAATACAATAAGGGTAGAAGAGTAATTTGGGAGGCTAACTACTAGAAGTTGTAACTAACTAAGGTTAGAACACAATGGTAAGTTCAGAGGGCAGTTGTGCAGCATGTAAGATGAAGATCAAGGGAAAGCAGAATCATATTTGACCAGTTGTGTAATTCATAGAATGAAAAAATCTCAAATCCCTTCTTCCCATGGTTCTTACTTAAGCACAAGCTGATTAGAAGCTTGTTAAACACAATTCTGTTGGTTCAGTTGAATGCTAAATCGAGGAGAAGTTTGAATCTGATTTCGAAACATACAATTGAATCCTACGAGTCGTGAATGATGTATTACAAGATCTTTTTAATTCTCAAGAAAGTTATGTGTTTGGGTGATTCTTTTAAGTTTGATGTTAACATTGGTATGAGATATGGAGATAGAAATGATGTCTATACTGCTGGTATAATTGTTACTGAGACTTTAGAAGGTGGTGGTGAAGTTGATGAAGATTACATGATTTCGTTTGATGATGGACTTGTTAATTGCAATAGTGCAATGTTCAAAGTCACAAGGGTTATGCCATTAAATATGGTTTCTTTAATCGCTCAGCATTATTTTCATTAGGTGCATCGACTAGTATGACATAGATGGGCTTAGAAACAAATTTAGATGCATTGAGATTTGGGAAAACCATAAAACAAGCTGGCACTAATCGGTGCTTTGATCTTGGTATGTGTGCGACTTTTATTGTAAGGCTTCTTAATCTTGACTCTTGAATTAATGGGAACTAATGAGAGCGGTGGCGGGAAAGAAATTTCTTACAATAGGATTGGTTTAGGATTGTTGGTGGACGGCTTTATAGATGAAGTTTCAAAGTCTATTGAAAAGGATTTTGGTGATACTTATGCGAGAAGTAGTATTTTGGAGTATTCTTTCGGAATATTGGAATGTATTTCAAGTTTGGAAGTGGTGAAAGTTAGTAGCAATGTAGATGGAAGAATGATTCTTGGTACATGAATTTCTTTAGAAGGGTTTATGAATGAATTGTATGTATTCTTGGGCCTGCAAATGGTGAGTGCAATTTGTGAGTGTTGCGCCTGTACAT
Source organism: Rubia occidens (assembly GCA_032360425.1). Classification (NCBI taxonomy): domain Eukaryota; kingdom Viridiplantae; phylum Streptophyta; class Magnoliopsida; order Gentianales; family Rubiaceae; genus Rubia; species Rubia occidens. The sequence continues at coordinate 20,322 of JAUOBV010064724.1, forward strand.
GTTGAAGATATAGAAACTGTACGAAAAGTTAATGCAAAAGAAGCAGCAGTTGTTGGAGATCCACAACTGGCTTTTGAGGTGTGTTTTACTGTCTTGTATGAGCAGAAAAGTCATGATCCTTAATGGAACATATGTGCTGCACTTTTAAGAAGACAACTTAAAAACATGAAGGTGAGTTCTCGTCAATTTCTTAATGGATTTTATTTCAGCCACCGTGATAAAGAATCGATAGAAGAGGTGCTTAAGGCATGGAAAGATATATACATCCAAGCGAAGTGTGAGAATTTGATGGCGTTGAGTGGTACTGAGCCTTCTGAGCTCTCGGTTCTAGATAACATGGTCATTTCATACCCACTTTGGGAGCAGATGTAAAAGAGGAGAAAATGGTGTCATGTCTCTTTATCTAAAGTGCATAGAGGTTATCCATAGTAGCAAATTTTTGCGACAAATCCTCATATTCCTGGGCTGGTGAAGCACTCTTCAAAGCTTAACAAAGAGATTGAGAATGCTAGGAAGAATGATGAGTCATCTAGGACTTATAACAAGAAATTGCATCTTAGCATTTCTAGGTGGATGTTGATGAAGCTTAGAAAGAATAACATTGCATCTGCTGCATATTTGAAAGGCTACTTTGCTCATGTGTTGCTATATGTTTGGGCTGTTGATATTGGAATTCAGACTGAGAAACTTGTTAAACACAAGACTGTTGGTTTAGTTGAATGCTAAATAGAGGAGAAGTTTGAATCTTATTTCGGTATATTACATTCCGCTGCTGCATTTTTGAGAGGTTATAAATTTGCTGAGAAGTTATCAAGGAAGTGTGCAGGAAGTTGGCAGTAACATTTGATTGCAATATTGCATGAGGAAATTATTTCAATCCAATGATTTGTGAAGTTAAGGTTGTTGTGTTGGAATTTTGAGGGAGAGTTGGCACTAACATTTAATGGCCATATTATACAAGAAGAAATGGTTTCAATGAAACCATGGGATAAAATGATACTGCATGCAAAACATAATGCAATGAATTAGCAGAACGAGTGCATAATGGAATGGACTTATTTTAGCATTCAAGAGACTCATCTAACTCAGGATTACAACAGCAAAATCATTAATGATCATTGGCATTATTTCTCTCCCTTTGGCATTAAAACCCATGCTCACTCAGGCTATGATTTCTGAATTTTTGATGCTTGAGGAGAAGCATCATTTGAGGATGAGGGTTTGTCATGAGCATCCCAATTTAATAAGGGTAGAAGTGTAAACTGAGATGCTAAGATCGTTTTAACTACTTTGCGATGGTCAGCTCAAGAACGGTGGTTCGTTAGTTCAGAATCTCGAAGCAGCATATAAGATGAAAAATAGTGAGAAGAAAATCACCTGGATAACCATTGTGTAGTAAACTCAGTTCTATTAGCTCCCAAATCTCTCCTCGCTTTATTCTTGCTGGAAGTTCCCTTCTAATCTTCTTCTTCAATCCTTTTCTGTCCTTTCTTTCTGATTCTATACTGTATAATCCCCATAATTTCATAAAAATTTCCATTTTAGTCTTTTTGATAATTGAAGGGTGTGACAACTAGGTATCTCCAGTCGACTTTGGACTAAAATATCCTAACATCTATAGTTTTATTTGGGCTTCTTCCTAGCTGTCCGCCAACTTTGTTAGGCTGTGGTTCGGTGATAGAATGGAGAGGATTCTGAGAGTATAGGAAGAAGAGGAGCAGGATACAAAAGCATGAGTTAATGAAACAAAATAACTGCTCATAAGGGGCATCCAGGTAGTAATTAGCTTATAAATATAGAAGTAGAGATATCTTGGATCTATGATAATAAATTCAATTCTGAATTTAACCTTTTTAAATACTCCCTCCGTCCCGCAATAAATGGCACCTTGTAAAATGTCTCGATATTTTATGCAAACTAGGATGGAAGTATTGATGGGATATAATTGAGGGGTATTTTGGTCAGCTTACCCACGTGCAAAATTAAGTAAAAGTTGGTTTGAATAATCCCAAGTAGGGATGATCATGGGTCTAGGACCCGACCCAGACCCATAGGGTCTAGACCCATTGGGTCGGGTATGGGTCTAAAAAATTTAGACCCATCGGGTCCGGGTATGGGTCTAGATTTTTAGATACGGGTCCGGGTCCGGGTCTAACATACTAAGACCCAGACCCGACCCAGACCCAGACCCGTAGACCCATA
>JAUOBV010064725.1:0-13641 GCA_032360425.1 Rubia occidens
TAGCTGCATATAACAACTCCACATAAAATTTTGATGTTTAGAAATTAGAGGTTAAGATGAATTTAACAATATCTCACCTGATATTTTCATTATAGTTATATAAATTGATATTTAGGGTCATACTTTTTCGATTTTGACATCGAAAAAGTAAATAGGGCAATAATTATGGGACGGAGGGAGTACCATTTTCACCCAATTCAATCAGTTGGCGGGAAAACCAAGCAGGGAAAATGGGAAGAGGGAAATTAAAAAATTTCCTTGGGAAGACAAGCTTTCCTCTTGTCACTTCAACCATTACTCATCTAATATTAAATGGTATGCAGCTTTTGTTGAAAATGGTGTGCATCTTTTGTTTTTAAAATGTAGCCATGTATTTAAATATATAGCCACGTATTTTAAAATTATTTGTAGCCACGTTTTAAAAAAAATGGTACTCTTTCGTATTTAAATATTATTTTAATTTTTTTTATTCAAAGTAATTAAACATTTCGTGGTTGAATTGGTATGATGAAGATCATATTTCATTGAATCGGTTACAAGTTGATTATACATCAGGTTGAATGGGTTCAAGTTGAAACGTATTTCGATTGAATCATGGTTTAGTCGAAATAAGATTTCAAGTTGATTCAGTCATGTTAGGTTAGAGTCCAGATTATCAGGTCATAATTGGGTTTCAGATTGAGCTCGGATTGAGTCAGTTCGGGTTTGAACCTAGATTATCATGTTAGAATCGGGTTTCAGGATGAATTCGGTTCGGGTCTGGTTCGAGTTCGGGTCAATATTTTGCGGGTCAGAATCGTGTTCGGGTTGAGTTCGGTTCGGGTCAATATTTTACGGGTCATGATAGGGTTCGGGTTGAGTTCGGGTCGGGTTCGGGTTCAGGTCATTATTTTGTAGGTCAGAATCGGGTTCGGGTTGAGTTCGGTCGGTTCGGTTTGGGTCGGGTCAGGAATTGACAGCTCTACTCATAACTAAAGTCACTCACTTTATGACTCAATATTTAATAAAACTGATATGACCATCACCTTCTGGCTCATATTTAAGAAAATTGATGTGACAACTAATGACCACAATTTTGCTAAAATAGGTAATTATCAAAAGTGGTCAAAACTTGTGAGGCAGACTAAATTAGAAAAGTGACCAACAGTTGTGGGACTGCGAGAGTGTATATAAAGGATAAAAGGATTTCATTCATTATCAAAGAATAATACTCTATGCCTCATTTCAAACTGCAATCTAACTATCTTGTTAGTTAAAATTCTTAATTTTGACCATAAAGTTGAATACGTATAAGTATGGATATTATTGAGGGATAACTTGTTAGAATTTTTATAACATATATTTTCAAAATATTAACTTTTTACAAGTTTTGATCATTTTTAATTTAAAAAAATTAAGGATCAAACAATTTTTGATTCAACTGAGAAAAAATAAAGTATGCAGTTTAAAATGAGATAGGGAGGTGTAATACATTATGAGATGTGATCCCATCGAGAGACGCAGTCTATAGATTGTTTGACTTAGGTAGCAAGTGTCAAAACTATTACATTGTCCGATTTTTTTTTATCCAAACTACTTATGGGCAAAGGTGAGATTTTATTAAACTAGAGATTTCACTTATAATTAGACCAAAATCATATATGTTTTTGTTCTGGCTATTAGTCGTGTTGACGACGACTTGTACATCTACTTGAACTTGCTGAATTGATGGACATTTGTCCAACGATGATTGTGTGTTTAACCTCACTGATAGAGCCTCCACGCATTTTGCAATGTATGGAAAAGGTAGCATGTGTGCTTTTATTTATACCCACTCACTGTTTGAGCCTCTTATGAACCTTCCCAAAGAGGTATTCTCACTAGATCTTATAGTGTCAAAGTACAAAGTGTTCCCTGTTAGAGTATCTGTGGTTTAGACAGGGTTGTGCTCATGTATATGTCCTTTTTCCTTTCGAGAATTTCTAGTTGCTTGTTAGCATACAGAACACAATGTTTAGGTTGGAGGACGTGTTGTTCTTCATGCAGTAGTTTATTTTGATGGTCCCACTAATGGTATAGTATTATAGTTGTAAAAGCCATATCTTGGCTGGTTAGTTCCAGTATAACCTTTCGTGTCCATAGTTCTCCACTTCACTGTTGGCATCTACATATCACCTCGTGTAAATCTGCAGTGAACCAGGTTTAGTGGGTTACAGGGAAATGGAAGAATATATGGGTCAGAGATTTATATTCACATGAGCATTTCAAGCATATGGTTTTGTTTCTTGAGTTTCTTTGGTGAAGATTATCTACTGATGGCTGCTAATTCTTGCATAGTCTCCATATGAAGCGCTTTGTCTTTGGCAGCACCCTCACGTTCCAGATCTTCTTCCAGTGTGGAGAGGGGCCCGAGCTATTGTTGGCCATATGTCCCGCATAGGAATAAAGTGGAGACTTAATTTCTAAGTTATATCCTGGTTTGACAGTGTACTTACTGTTGGCCGTCAGTTGCCAAGTCCATCTATCTAGGTGATGATGGTTAGTACTACATGGCATGGACAATATGAGAGAGCCTTCTTCTTCATTGAAGGTTGCTCGGATATGACTTCATCCAAAATGTCAGTGCCTTCCAATTACAATTGGTTCACTGTCAGATTATCTGGGAAGGGTATTGGAAGAGATTAGGGTTTAGGATTACCGACTCTTGGTAACCAAGGATCATGTTTTATAATAGTAGTCACCACAATTCCAATACACCCGCAGACTCCTAGTTTCAATAGTGTCTTGCCTTCCAGTATGGATCAACATGTGTAAGAGGGATCATAACCCTGTTTGGCATCCAAGAAAGACACTGATGGGAAATATTTAGCTTTTATAACTTTTGCCACCATCGAAATAGGATTACTAAATATTCTCCAGGCCTGCTCTCCTAACATTGCACTGGGGAAGCACTTTCTTAACATTGCCTGCTTTCCTAACATTGCACTTCCACCTAAGCCTTTCGGTAGACATAGTTAGCACCATTGAGCCTATTGAGTCTTCTTATTTTAGGAACTGCTTCCCCACTAATATCTAGCGTATGTTTTATGAAAATTGTCTATCAGGTTATCATGTAACATAAAGAAAGACATTTTGTGGGTGGGAATGGATTGTAGAACTGCTTTAATAAGCACTTCCTTTCCTCATTTGGATAAATGTAAATGATTCCAACTTTTCACTTTTTCCAAATATTGTCCTTAAGCCCTTCCAAAGATGTTGACTTAGTTAATGCAAAACAGATTTGGAGTCTTAAGTACATCTCATGATTTACTATTTCTGGATCTTAGTATAGATGAGACTTAACATTTTTCACCATCATAAGTATTCGGGTTAAACATAACAGATGTATTCAGGCTAAACATAACAGAAGATTTGTCAAAGTTAGTCTTCTGTCTATCAGCTAAATCAAAGGTCTATTGAATGTCCCTTAATTTGGTCGCTTCTTGTGTGGCAGTTTCCCCTCATATCAGTGTGTCATTAGCAAACAAGAGATGATATCTTATCAGTGCAGATCTATATATCTTCAACTCGTTAAAATCCTTTCTTCGGACAGCTTCCTACAACATTCAGGAAAATATCTTACCACAAATGATAAACAAATACAGGGATACTGGATCACCTTGTCGTAATCCTCTTGAGGGTATGACCCTGCCGAATTGCTTTTCATTAAGCATAAAAGAGAACTTCATTGTCGAAATACAATTTTCAATTAGCCTGGAGAAGGTGGGGTTAAAACCCATTCTTGAGAGAATCTTTAGGAGGAAGGACCATTCAATTTTGTCGAAAGATTTTCCCATGTCCAATTTGATAGACATAGATCCCAAGCGCCATGTTCTTCATCTCTTAATATAGTGATCAATCTCATGTGCGATTAACAAGTCTATAATCAGCCAATTTTTTTAAAAAAACACCTTGGTGGCTTGAGATGACCGTGTCTAAAACCTCCTTAAATCTATTCGATATGCATTTTGATACTTTCAGTATACCACATTTCATAAACTAATAGGTCTAAATTACATTACATCTGTTAGTTTCTTGACTTCTGGAATGAGCTCTATAGTGGTATCATTTTTTTGTTGTATACATTTTTCTCCATTCAGATATTGTAGTGTTTCATAGGTAACCTTGTCCCCCAAAATATTCCAATATTTGAAAAATAAACTCCATCAGGACCGGGAGCTTTGTTTGGAGCAATGTTCTTGAGTGGTAGAATGATTTCTCTAATATTTAATGGTCATTTTAACCTGTCATTCATATCTTGTGCGACTCCTGGAGTCACCTTGGATTTCAACTCACCGGTAACAGATAATGATGGATTTGTACTCTTAAAAAGGTCGCGAAAGTGACCGAAGATGATGTTTTCCATATCCTGCTCTTGTGTGCACCATTGCCCTTGCATATCCTTAAAACCATCTATGGTGTTTCTCTGTTTTCTCTTTTTGGCAAAAGCGTGGAAGAAGGCAGTATTCCTGTCCCTATTTTCTAACCAGCACTATTTATCCCTTTGGTTCCATTTGGTATCCTCTATGTCCAATTGATATTCTAACTTTTGTTCGAGTATCGCCATCTGTTGATGGGTTTTCGAGGTAATGGGTCCTTGTCGAAGAATGTGTAATGTTTTAGAAATTAATTCCTTTTGCTTATGTTGATCTTTGAATTCCTATTTGGCCAATGACGATAAGATTTACGAACACTTTTTTATAGTGGTTGGGAGATCTGTAGTCATTCTGTTCTAAGAGTTTACACCATGTCCTGACATCTCGGTGATTGTGTCCAATAATTCTCAATTGTGAAAGGATGACGTCGTGGTAGTGAAAACATTTCTAGATTGAGATCTTATACGTAGCAAGATAGGTACATGGTCAAATTGGTGACTAAATAAGTGAGTTAGAGTTGAGGTGGGAAAAACGCTTTTCCAACTTGGTGTTTCCACCGATCTATCTAAATCTTTCCTTGAATGTGCGTGGTTTTTTCCCAATTTTGAAACCATGTAAATGTGTATCCCTCATATCCTAAACCAGTTAGGTTACATTGGCTTAGAGCCAATCTAAACTTAGCAATTTGGCTTAGAGGTCGTCGTTTAGAACTTTGGAATTCCCTTTAGTGAAGGACTTCATTGAAGTCTCCAATGAATAACCATGGTAGATTAGGGTTATTATTGAGTGCAAGGTAATTTTCCTAGAATAGACAGTGTTTGTTAGTTTCTAGCTCATCGTATACTCCTGTTCAACACCAGATCAAATCAGTGGATGGATCTTTAACCTTAAAGTCAATAAAGTTAAAACAATAGCTCAAAATTGAAATATCTATATCTTTATTCCAGAGTAAGGCAAGCCCCCCTGAATTTTCATTTTGAGTTAAGAGCAACTCCATGCAAATCTCGGGTCTCTCTTATTTGCGACATTTTAATTGAAGAACACTTAGTTTCTGAAAGAAATAAATTTCACGGAGAGTTTTTAAAGAAAAAATCTCACGAATTTCTAATTACACGAGGGTGCGACAGCCCTCGGTAACTCCAGCGTAGTAAACTCATTATTGTCGCCGGGACTGGCTCTTGCCAATTTTACCTGCTGGTCCATTAGTGGGATAGCCCTCTAAAAAAGCAATCCTCAAGGGAATGAAAATGAAGTTGAAAGATATGTTTTTTTTGTCTCAATTTCTACTTTATTCTTAATCCACAAAGAGATTTGGCATGTGTTAATGAATATTGGGGAATTGGCCCAAAAAATTGGGGGGAATTAGCCCAATAATTCAGCCATTCGCCCTATATCCTTCTTCATCAACCCTGATTTTGAACCAGTAGCCACAAGCTCTCTTCCTGGACGGAAAGCCCTTCATCTCCTCTCTGGTCGGCAGTTCGTATCTTCAACTGGGAAGCAGAGGTAGACTATATATTTTTAAAAACAAAAAACAAAAGAGGCAGACTATATCTTGTTACATGTACTAGTTATTAACAAATGGTGTGTTTTACAAGCATTGTGAAGTCTTTTACACTTTTTTCACTTACCAGTTATTCAGTTTTAAATGTTTTGAATATATGTTAAAAATAAGTTTATCTCAAAATAAGTATTGTAAGAGTCACGACTCTCTCTCCGAACGGTGTGTGTGATTTCACCATCAACTATTTTTTTAGCTTGATTTTTTCATCGTGATCTGCTGTGTTCTAGTGACATCATTGCCATGGGTGGGTCAGGGGGAAAAAGTTTACAAACCAAAACATGGTTCGATTGAAAGAAAAGAGTTTGGGGACAAAATTCAGAGAGGAGGAGAAGAATGGAAAGGAGAATGAGGGTTTAAAAGGGATTTTATCTAGTGGAATAGGGGAAGTCAATTCTACCCCTAATTCAATGATGATTGTAGAAGGGTTGTCAAAAAGGGTTTACGAGGATGTGGAAGCGCTTGGGGTTGTTCCTCCGATGAAAAGGAAACATGTCAAATTTGAACCAGGAGAAAAACTTGAACTCATAGGGGAAGAGACTGTCATGGGGTGACCCAATGGAACTGGGGGAAGAAAAAAGTTGGAGTAAGTTGTATGAATAGGTTGAAGAAGAAGTGAAATATTATGATCCTATTGTTGTTGAAGGAATGAAGATAAGGGAAATAACACTGGATAAAGTTGAAGAAAGCTCAAAGCTAAAGAGTCTTCTGTAGTCTGTAAAATTCTGGGATGCAATCCTCCATTCAAGGTGATAGAAGGATTCTTCTTTGGAATTTGGGGCAAAAAGGTTAGTAAAATATGGATGATGAAGAAGAGTGCTTATTCTGATTAAATGTCTAAATGTGGATGCTAAGAATGAAATTGTTGATGCTGGAACTGTTTTCTTTGATCGAAAACCATTAGTTGTTAAACATTGGGCTAAAGATTTTGACTATTTAGAGACTAGTAAAATACCATTGTGGATTCAGATGCCTGATTTTCCTGTTATTTACTAGCACCCAAACCTGATTAGCCAAAAAGTTAGTCCTGTTGGCACCCCCATCTGTTTAGATAAAGCAATAAAGCAGAAAGACAGACTAGATGATTCTAGAGTCAAAGTTGAAGTGGATATCTGTGATAATATGCTAGATAAGGTTTTTTTTATTTGAATGAACATAAAGTAATTATGCAGCAAAAATTTGTGTTTGAATGGAAACCAGTTAGATGTGGAGGATGTAATCTATTGGGGCATAGTTTGGAAGAATATAAGGGCAAAAATGAGGGAAAATAGGTAATACATAGAGGCTAGAGAGTGTATGTACCTGTTAAAAAAACAATAAATGCCACTAAAGATGAGGAGAAGAATTCTGTCAATAAGGATAGAATTTCAGGAGGGGAGGAAAACGGTGATAAATCAGTTTTAAAGAGGCCAGAAATTTCAGGTCAAAAAGTGGGCAGTTCTGAAAAGTATGTGCAGGGGAAGGAAGATAAACCACTTGATGGAGTATAATTGGCTGATATGGAATGTGAGAGGATTAAATAAGATCAGCAAACATAGTGTTTTCAAGAATTCTGTCTGCGGAATAATATTGACTTACTGTGCTTGTTGGAAACAAAAATAAAAAAAAAGAAAAAGAAAAGGTGGTACTGATAAGTATAGGGATGAGCTGGGAAATGTGTTTCTAACTCAGATGTGTTTAATGGAGGGAGAATATGGGTAATGTGGATAGATGATTTGCTAGAAATAAAAATTTTAGCAAAAAGGGATCAATGGATGAACTTGGAAGTAATTCTAAAAGGTTCAAGGAGAAGCTGTCTATGCACTACTGTTTATGGGTTCAACACTGGTTTGCAAAGAGAAAAAATGTGGTAATTTCTGAAAGGATGTGGAAAGAGGAGTATGGAATGGCTAGTGGTGGGAGATTTTAACTCACCTTTAGTGTTTCATGCATGTGGAGTACCTGTGAAAGAGAAAGAAATTGATAATTTCCAGGGGGTTGTTGAGGATTTGTAGTTGCAGAAATTTGAACCATTGGGTGTCAGTATTCTTGGAGTAACAAGAGGGAGGCTCAGATAGGGTGATGAGTAGATTGGATAGAGGGCTTATAAATGGTATTTGGCTACAGGAGAAGAATAAAGTCTTCTGTGAAATTAGAATGGAATCCATGTCGGATCGTTTTCCCTTGATGATCAAGTTTTGATGCAGAAAGTGTGAAATTCAAAAGGCCATTCAAATATTACAACATGTGTTTGTCAACTCAATTTAGGGGAAGAGAAACCTAAAATCTTCAACGATGCAATTATTGCACTCTTGCCCATGGTAACTATTCCACAGGCTACTTGTGATTTTAGACATATCTCTTGTTGCTCTGTAGTTTACAAGTTAACTACAAAGGTGATTTTCTCCAGAATGAGAATAGTACTTTTTGATATAATCACAGCTAACCAAAGTGCTTTTGTATATTACTCATAACTTGTTACTTGCTCAAGAGTTATTACATAGGTATAAGAATCAAAAGATGAAACCTAATTGTGTGATGCAACTGGACTGTAGTAAGGTTTTTGACAGTATTAGTTGGGTTTTTCTTAGGGAATGGTGTATAAGTTAAAATTCCCTGAATTAATGGTTGATTGGAATATAAAATGTGTAAGAAAATCCAGTTATTGTTTGTCAATTAATGGTAGATGCACAGAGGTTTTTGTAGCTAAAAAGGTATGAAGCAAGGGGATCCAATGTCTCCATTTCTATTTGTGATTTGCATGGAGTATGTATCTAGTCTTTTCAATAGAGGCTTTGAGAAGAAACATGTTGATTATCATCATAGATGTAGTAAAGTAGGTGTACACTCTCTTACGTTTGCTGATGATTTATTGGTGTTTTGTGGTGCAAGTAAAAAGTATGTAGATGGTGTTTAAAAAAAATTGGGATAATTTCATAGTGTATCAAGGCTGGGTGTTAATATATTAGAGTCAAAAGTGGTGTTTTTTTAAGATGGATATTACTGAACAGTTTAATCTTTCTTCCATAATACAAGTTGTCAAAGGGGATTTACCTATGACATACTTGGGTTTTTCTCTTTCCACTGTAAAATGGGACAAAGAAGATTGTAAGAATCTGGTTGAAAAAGTGAGGCAAAGAGTCAAGAGCTGGAATTCAAAAACTATATGTTATGTAGGGAAGATGTAGCTTATAAATTCTGTTCTTTTGAGTATCATAGGGTACTGGGGGAATATAATGAAGATTACCAGAGGGGTGAATAATAGAATTGTGAAAATCAGAGAGATGAAGATCAGAGAGACTTTTCTACTGCTTTCTGGAGTGCACTCTGTAGAGGAAAAAAGTAGGGAGGCAGGTACCAGAGATCCTGCAACATGGAATTCGGCTGCACTTTGTCAACACCTGTGGGATATTGAGAACAAGAAAGATATGTTTTGGGTTAAATGGATAAGTGCTTATTAGATTGAGGGGAAGTGTCTCAGAGACTGCAAACAAAATGAATCCTAAAGTTAGCCATGGAAGGTGTTACTGAGTATGAGAAACAAAACTGAGGGTCCTCTGTATCAGTGTCTGGACAGAAATGGGAAGCTTGTGGTCGGAGATGTTTATAACATAATGAAGGGTGGTGGTTTGGCTGTAGCAAATTTTGTTTTTGTCTGGCATAAACATGTGCACCCGAAGCAAAAGTTATTTAAGTGGATTTTAGTACATGTAAAGCTAGCAACATGTGACAGGCTGTTAAGCTTTTGCATCATCAGTATTAAAAAAAAATGCTGCTTTCGTGGATTGAAAACTGTAACTGCATTTAATCTCTTTGTGGAATGTGAATGTACAGTGGAGGTCCTGAAAACATTGGAGATAAAGAAGCTATATTCAATTAGATATTTGAAGAAACACTGTTAGTTAGCTAAGAGGAAGAAATGAGGATATATGGGGATGCTTACTACTGCACTTTATCAGATTTAGCTTGAAAGGAATAGGAGAATATTTTCTCATCAGGAGTTGAAGGCTAGCACTATACAAGCACATATAGCAATGGATTGTGAATGGAGGGAGAAAAAGAATTGGAAGATCAAGTTGAATGAAATGGATAAAGTTGCGATAGAAGAAAAGGGGAATGAAGAAGAAGAGCACAGAAAAGCTTCTGAGCAAGGAAGCTTATTCTATGTTTATTTTATTTTCAGATTGTTTCGTAATTCAGGGATGTAAAAGCGTGTAATTGGGCTGAAAGGGATTGTAATTGGGCTAAGGGTTATGGCCTAAAATGAGGTGTTTTGGTTTGATTTAATATAAGCTAATCTTTCATCCAAAAAAGGGTTTATTTCAAAACGTATTAAAATACAAATTTTCTTTGATTTCATTTTTTTTATAAATATTTTCACATCAAGTAAGTTTGAAATAACATTTTGTCAATTTACAAATTTCTTAATTGATAAAAAATGTTGAATTTAAGGTTCGCCAATTCATTTAGTGTAATTATTAATCTCACGACAATTCATTGCGAGGCCATCGTCGTACTTCTCGAATATAAAATTATAAGCATAAATGGTTCCTAAATACAACTAAGTACATAGTGGCAAATCGTCCACAAAGAAGAAGAATTTTTCTAAGGTTCATGCATATAAGGGTAGATAATAGCTTATACATACACACATATATACATATACATATACATATACATATATATATATACATACATACATATACATAAACATATGTACACACATATATGGTCGTCAACAAAGGAGAGGGAGTTTTCTAAGGGTTCATGGATATAAGGGTGGATAATAGCTTATACATACACACACATATATAAGAAATTAAAGAGGGGGTTTTGGTTTGGTTTTTCTGATTTATGAAATGAAATACAAGACCACTAGCATAAAAAGGTGATTATACTAATCATGCAAAAAACTAAGAAAAGAGGATAAAAAAAATCAAATGACAGCCGTGGGCGTAATATATTTCCACTTCCGAGCCTCTTATAGATCATAAAAGCAACCACTCATTTACCCATCTTGGTTACCTATTGTGAATGCTACAACTTCCATTTGAAGATAAACATTCCGTTCTTCTTGAGAGTAATTCAAAAAAAAAACGTTCAACGATTATTTGTAAATCTCATCAATGATCACCTTAGATAAACAACACATAAAGGTATTTCATCAATGACATCATACACAAAGAACCAATAGATTTGATAACAACTACAAGCATTTTACCAAATGCCTAGCCATTTAACCAAATAATGCATTCATTAGGGTTAACCTACAAAGATCAACATTCAAGATTCTCCCTTTATTCATCAATGGCATCATACACAAATAACCAATAGATTTGATAACAACTACAAGCGTTCTACCAAATGCTTAACCATTTAACCAAATAATGCATTCATTAGGGTTAACCTAGAAAGATCAACATTCAAGATTCTCCCTTTAGAGCTACCTTAGGATAAACATAACAAAAATCAACATATCCACATTCATCTAGCAATATTATCATCACCAACACAACAAGAGGTTCTAATTCCACGTTATTGGATTGCATGCCAAAAAGAGAAGAAATTGTACCCTTCCTTAACTCCTAACATGTCATCATACAAACAATTCATATTCTCAAACATCACATCTCATAAATGAAGTTAAAATCCACATTAATTTCACAATAAATGCAAAGCAATCAAAACTTCATAAATGAGCAAATAGATCTTCTCACTACATGGGCTTGGAAGCCTCAATCAATTGCTCCCAATAGATTGTTTAGCTACAAGAGTTCACACTAATATCCATAGGCAAATCAAACATTAACAAAGATGAAAATAGATGGTAGAAAAGCACAAACAAGGGTTTTGAACAGGAAAGTTACGGGCTGAAGAAGATAGGAAATGAGAAGATAGAAGTGCTTTTTATAATACAAGAGAAATTATAAAATACGTTATTGCAGTAGACTTGTCCCGAGCCTTGGGTGGATCCCTGTACCTCGGATGGATGCCATCATAGCAGTGACATACTTTCCACTGGTTGCAGCAGGTACAAAAGCTGCATCTTGAAACTTCATTTCTCGTCTAAGTGTAGCCTTCATCTTCAAGCCTCCTTCTTCAAGGTCTTCAAATCTTCAAACCTCAAAATAGAGTCTTCAAATATTCATATCATTTTCCCTGCCACACAAAATTCCCTAGAAAAGTAATAAGAGCGCAAAAGTCGCTTTTAACTCTCCTAAGAGAATTTCATGGAAAAACTAAAGATCTAAAGTACAAGAGAAAAATGATTTCAAAATATCCTAAAACTACTATAAGATGAACACATCAAACCTGCCCACACTTGAACCTTACTCATCCTCAAGTAAGAAAAAATTTAAGAACACAAAGAGATTTACATATTCACTTCCTAACCCTAATATTCCCCCATTCAATACCTCACAAAACTCACAATCATAAATCCCAAAATTAAAGATCAAATTATTTTTTACACCACAACTCCAATCCCTAATTCTATCCAAACCTTCCATCTATCAATTCACTAATGCCCATAAATTATGTCCATGTCCTGAATCGATCATCCCAAAATCTAGTGGCACATTTTTCAGACTTTTGTTCAAGTATGTCGGATTCCACCCTTTTCACAAAATTGGGACATCCCCAAATGATGTGTCCACTTTATATAGTTATTTTGGGACTTTTTGGATTCACTTTTGCACACTTTTGTTCTCTAGACGTGTCATTTTTCCTTGAAATTATCTAAGATGAGTTAAGAGCGACTTTACATTTTTTTAAGGGGATTTTGTGTGACAAGGAAAAAGTTGGAAGACTTTGAAGACTAATTTTGAAGATTTGAAGACCTTATTTTGAGCTTTGAAGACTAGAGGGATTATAGAAATGTGATGTGAAGAAGAGGAGGACTTGAGACAAGAAGAAAAAAGAAATTACGATGCTGAATTTAGGTTCTGTCATGACTCACAATGAATGTGTCCCAAATCACGACAGACGGGTGGCTAGACATCTTCCCTTATTTTTGTACTATAAATACATGACCTTATCATGTAATGGGCCTGGTTTAGTGGTAAGCCACACTCTATGTAACTGAGAGGTCTTGGGTTCAAAACACACCCCCATCAAGAATTGTGAATATTAGAGAAATTCCTTGATGGGGATTACCCAGCGTCATGGGACCGTGTTGGTGGTCCTAGCTATGGTTTCCCAACCTGCAGGTGATTGATGATGGTGAGATCATAGTGGTTCTGGCTTTGGTGACAGTGGTTCATTGGTAGTACAGCGTTTGGGTGTTCTCAGGAAGGCGTCCATGGCTATCAAATGGATGGTGTTTCATGTTTCACTGAGCTTCAACAAATTCAATAGTGGTGTGTTAGGTCCTAGATTAGAATGTTAATATGTAATATGTGATTACGCTTGTATGTAACATTTCAAAAAAATACCACGTTATCCTCTCTCTTCACACTTCTTCTTCCTCCTACGAAACTCTGGGCTTAAAACCCTAGTTTTATTCTTCTTCTTTTCTTATTTTTTTAGGTTAGTTATATGTTCTCATTATCTAGGTTGGTAATCTCCTTGGGAGAAATGGATTGAACCTTCCTTATCCATGTCTTGAGAATCATTTCTATCTATTTAATGCTTTCTCTATTATGCATTTATTGTGCTTTGAATTTGGTTGTTGAATACATTAATGGTTTTGGAAGTTTGAGTATATGA
>JAUOBV010064829.1:0-13641 GCA_032360425.1 Rubia occidens
GAAATACGTCGAATGAATGCAGATACAAAATATTTGTAGGCTCACTTAATAATGATAATCATGTGAGTATTAGAAGGATTGCAATTGCCAAAAGAATGTTCCAATTCTCTAGAACTTTATTTGATGAAATTGGGTTGATCTTTTACTGGAAGAAACAAGCTAGGAACATATGGTACAATCGCTTTGTTAAATATTTGATATAGAAAGCTTGTTTAAATGGTCCAATCTATTCATTATTAATTTTATATATTGATCGGGATCACTGTTTTGTTATTATTTCAGCATTACTTATGACTTTAAAACATTAAAATTCTTGAACAAATCCAAAAGGTTGTTGAATATTTGAAAAATGAATTAGAAATGAAGGAACTTTTGAAGGGAAAATTATTGTCTTAGGCTACAAATTTAATATTAGAAAATTATATTTTTCTGCACCAATTCTCTTACACTATAAAGTGCTAAAGTAATTTATATTATTAATACACACCCTTGAGCACACTGATAGCTGAAAGATCCCTTGGTGTGAAATATAATCCTCTTAGACCTCGTGAAGAAGACAAAAACCTATTTGGTTAAGAATTATTACACCCAAACATTATTGAAAGTTTGAAGAATTTTGAAAGTCATACACACCGTTAGGTAGCTTTTGCAATGAATTTGCGGGAAATAGTTCTTCTCTCATATAGAGACATTCGAATAGTGTTAATACATATTTCGATACCATAAAGGTACAATTGACTTGGTCCCATGGCATCGAAGATGAGGCCACAGACGGCCGAGCTGGAGAACCAGCAAGCGGAGAAGCTAGCAATGCCAAATGACATGCGGCGGCTAAAGAAATCGGCGGCATCTAAAAATAGCTGTGGTTGGAGCTGACGTCACAGATGGAGCATCAACGACACGCTCTAGCAGCGTGTTCGGCGTGTGCAGCGGCGCATACTGACGCGAGATGGGCAGCGGAGCTTCAGACAGTGGACAATTACAATTTTAGAAAAAAAAACTCGAGCGCCCGGTACACACCGTAAATCATAATTATCCAAAATAATGGACAATTAGGCTGATGAAGTTGGCTCAAATAACTTCGAAGGCACAAAAAATGTTCCGAAAAGGCATAAACATAAAATGAAGGTGGATCAGTAGTTGTACCAGTGCATGTTTTTGGAAAAAAAAAGTGTCTCATGAAACGAGCATGACGAGTGATGTACTCCTTCTTCGTGAGAGGATCAAAACAACGGTAACCATTGTACTGCGAACTGTAATCCAAAAATATACATGGCATACTCCGAGGTGCCAACTTATGCGCAGCATAAGGGCGTAAATACAGAAAAACTCGACTGCTAAATGTATGAAAATTAGAGTAGTCAAGAAGCATACCAAAAATAATAGAGAGCAGAGACTGACCAGATAAAATCAGACTTGGCAGCATGTTAATGATGTAGGCTTCTTTAGAGAAAGCATCATACCAAATGAGTGATGAAAGTTACAATAAAAGAGCATCGACAAACCTGTCTCAGAGATGTGACAATGCTTCCGCTATGCACGACCATTTACTCTGGAGTGTTAGGACATGAAAGCTGATGATGAATGTCCTTAGACGCAAAATGTGATCGCATGTGATGATTCAAAAACTTGGTTCCACCATCAATCTGAAATACATTAATGGTGGTAGAGAACTAGTTCTCAACAAGAGCCTAAAAAATGCATATAAGTCTCTACAAATTCAGACTTTCACGTAGACGACACAACCAAGTAAACCGAGAAAAATCATCAACAAAAATGACATAATATTGGTATATGGTGTGAGAGCCAACAATTGAGGGTCCCCAAAGATCACAATGAACTAAATCAAGTATGCGTGATGCGCATTTTAAGTTATCATTAAATGAAAGACGCTTACCTTTAGCCATCTTACAAGAAGAATATAGTTGACACTTATGCAGCGAAATATTAACAGATAAATTACCAGTTTTAAGTAAAGATGAAATAACAGAAAAAGGAACATGTCCTCACCAACTATAACATAACTCAAATGAAGTTTTGGCTTTATTTGCATTAACAAAAGAAACTAAAGTAGCACCAATATAGTCTAAAATGTAGAGATCCCTCTCACCATGTCCTCGACCCACGAGCTCATTGGTAATGATGTTCTTGATAGTAAAAGAATGATCATCAAAACATACAACAACATTAAGATCCGGGGTTAGCTTGCTGATAGATATTAAATTCTTGGTAATATTTGTAATCAACAAGACATCAGATAAAATGAGAGAATAAAAAATCCAGTAGGAAAAATATTCTAAGAAGAACCATTGTCAAAATAAACACAACGATTACCATTATAAGGAGCAATGCTATCCAAATTTGAAGATGTAGCAGTCATATGATTGGTAGCTTTAGAATCCATGTACCAATCAGAAGTAGCATGATATTGTTGGGGTTGCTGTGGCTGAGACGTATTTGCGGAATTCATAATGTCATTATGAGATACATTAGAAAGCTTCCAACAGTACTGAGCAAGATGACCGGATGGTGACACAATTGGCACTGATAAGTGTCATTGCCACGACCACCTTAGGCGACTGAACCGCCGCCTAGAGCTAGAGAGCCACCACCGACTCCTCTTTACAGTTGCATCCACTGCCACCTCTGACACACCAGTTGTAGCGGCATCTGCTGCCGCAAGCTGGTTGCACAGACGATTGTTGGGAAGCAGTAAAAATGGTAGAAACTGGTACGGATGTTGGAGTTGAACCAGTTTTGTGAGAAAACTCAAGAGCCTCAGCCTTAGCAATAACAGTAAACAACTTCGGTGGAGGATCAGTGATCATCTGAGTGGATGCAAACTGAGAGAAAACATCATGCATGCCACGAAAAAATAACAAAAATAGTATCTTTATTTGAAAGAGTGTTACCCATATTATACAATTCATCAAGATAATGCTTAAAATGAGTATAATAATCCTAAACTGATTGATAATCTTAACGAATTCCACACAGGAAATCACATATATGAAGACGACGAACACGAGAATTATTGTGATATTTAGTTGCTAAAGTATCCCATATCCAAGCGAAAGTCATCATACCATTAACAACAAACATAGAAATCAGAGTGAGGGATGTAAAAAAGCAATGCCTGAACTTAGTGATCTATCTCAACCCAGGCACCATAAGCATCCAAAGTCGTGGTTTTAACATATGATTTAACCGCGTCAGGATTTTGGTCAGAAAATACTTTATCTGCAGAACTAGTTGGTGGATCTGGAAATTTCTTAGATCCATAAACAAAACCATGTAAGGTCATTGAATGTAAAATAGAAGTAACTTGAGTGTGTCAATGTGAATAAATGGAACCATTAAGCTTGATGGTGATGCAGTTGATCAATGCGGGAAGTGGAAAGACGCCATTAGGAATGAATGGGAATAGATCCAAATGCGAAAGAAATCAAATTGCATCAACCACTCATCAATCTTGTGACTGACAGTGGATGATTGACTTAACGTTCGTGCGTGGAGAAGACACCAATAGTGGGAAAGAGTTAAAAGACCTCTGGTGGTGGCGTGTGACTCGGGCGTGTAACGGTGATAAATGACGCATGCGGTGACTATTGGACGTCCTAGAAAAGTGGTGATTGACTGCAGGAAGAGAGTGGAGATTGGCGGAAAAATTGAAGATGGGCGGCGGCTGAGATAGGAAAAATTCAGAAACAATATTTGGGAAAAGCAAGAGAATATTTAGAGAGACCAGATTGATATCATGATAAAAAGTAAAACCCGTAAATAATTATGGCTATATGTATTCATATATATAACGAGTACAAAGAGTATACACGGTAGAAATAAATATGGAACAAGATATATACAAAACAAATTAAAAAGAGTATTTTTTTCTTATACTGATTCTAAATCAATTATATCTCTATTAATACTAGTGCAGAATAAATATGCAGATAGTGGTTGAATAAGGTATTGAATTGTGGTTATCAGCTGCCAAGGCTCCACCGTTCAATGCATCATCTGCTTGACGGTAGTTATGAAATCGACGTGGATTATGAAATACCACGTATTGTTGAGCATCGTGGTTTTTTTAATCTGACAACCATTATAATTTTTAACTTTGGAGAATTACTCAGATTTGCTTTTGATTTTAGAGGCGAGATAATACATACATAAGTTCCCTTGTTCGTATGTGGTTCTGAGGTGTTAGAACTTCTTAATTAGAAGTTGATTTGATTTATGGTGTTAGGTTAGTGTATGAACAATTAGTGGCAGAGCCAGAAAAGATTAGTGGCGGGGGCTGACATGCAAAGAAAAAAATCTCCAGTTTTTCTTTATACTGGAGGGGGCTGAAATATTTTTTTTAAAAATTACCCGTAAATTTTAGCTCGACGGGGGCTGGAGCCCCCTGCAGACCCCCTGTCTCCGCCCCTGGGAACAATTCCGATATCAGAAATACTATAGGTGTAATGGTATTGGGAGATATTTCTTATTGATAAATAGGCAAAAAATTTACATATGTGAAGAAAGTTCCAAAATCGAAAAGTAAAAAAAAATGGTAATTTTCCATATTGTGAATTAAACCAAGAAGAGAAAATAAATTGTAGAACACCTAAAGAAGTGACAAGTTATACCACATGCAAAGAAGTTCTATTTTGAAGAGGAGATTGATTGGCCCATCACTGCCGAAAGTCTATAGTTCCCCCCGCCTTTCCGAATCTAGACAACGTTGGTGAAGAACTTGTTAGTAGATGTTTACATGAAAATGGATTGTGGGTAGACGAGAATGGTCAAATTGTGTGTGTGTGTGTGTGTTGGGGGGAGGGTGATGCTATTTTAGAAAGGGAAAGATATGGGGATATTTTGTGTGTAAGGTCGCTTTGAGGACCGTTTTGTATGTTGCTCATGCCAATTATAATCAATATATTGCTATGATATGAACAATATGGTCCGAAAGGTGGGTTTTCAGTCCATTATGTATGTTTTTTTGGAATAATTAATCATTGTTTTTTACCTAATTTGTGTTCCTAGCACCCGTTTTTTTATAGTGATCCAACCGGTGATGAGAAACAAAGTTATTGCACAGTTTTTCATATGCACAGTTTTAAATGTCAAATGCTACAGTTTGGGCAAACAGTGTTCCATACTTAGAAAGATTTTCCCCCTTGTCTCTCGGGCCCAAAGTCTTTAGTAAAAACCACATTTAAGCACTTGCATATGGCTACCTAGAGTTGGCATAGGCACCAATTTGGAGCATATTAACACTAGTTGGAGAACCGGTGCTCCATAATTAGAAAGTATTTCTAAATTTTCTCATAGGTTCAATTTTTTTTAAAAAAATGGACCTTCTAACCAGGCTCACACAGATGCTTTGTTGTGGCATAGGCACCGGTTTAGGGTCGTAGGAACCGGTGCTATTTTTTCCAGATTTAAAATACCCCTTTTTTTTGTTCCTTTATCATTTTAAATTAAAAACTAATAGATTCAACTATGCTCCTACCGAACAACCACATCTGGATTCTTCCATGCGAGCAACAAACAACAAGGTAAGGTAATTTCTTGTGCTACTCAAGCATAAATTTACCTCACTTTCACATACAAGAAGATGGTTTTCTAATTCCATTAAATAGATATTTGATCTTATGTTATGATGTACTATCTGGTTATTTACTATCTAAATCATCTTTATTAATTATCCACACCTGGTATTAAATTGTGATAGGTATATTGGATGTAATAGAATGTTTTTTTTATATTTTGAAGTTATTAGTTTTGTTACTTAATGGTTTCATGCAAGGTGCTTGATAAAATGCTTCTATGAGATTTTAGGAGATGACACCAAAAGCTCAATTGAAGAGGCCACACA
Organism: Rubia occidens; assembly: GCA_032360425.1. Classification (NCBI taxonomy): domain Eukaryota; kingdom Viridiplantae; phylum Streptophyta; class Magnoliopsida; order Gentianales; family Rubiaceae; genus Rubia; species Rubia occidens. Next base: position 5,864 of record JAUOBV010064829.1, read on the forward strand.
AGGCTTCTTCATTATCACTAGGTAGTGGATAGCGCAGCAAGTATTCGGATGAGACATTTGCCTCCAAAGAGGCAAGGTTCTCGCACAAACTTACAAAATATTCCACCATTACCCAGAAAGGGGAATAGAGGCATCTTATTTATTCAAAGAAACTATCTGAATTGTAGGGTGAGAAAAATTATGTGATACGACACCTGTGTTCAACCTTCTATCGTTAGTGAGTTCTATGCCAATTTGAGGTACAGGTCGAGAAAAGATGCAGTGCATTGTAAGGGAGAATTATTCTTCTCTCATGGGGATCAATAAACAATTTGTATAGGTCTCCCAATGTTCCAAACGAGAAGGATGAATACCTCACATTACATACTGTCGGCGGCGATGCTTTTGATTATGATGATGAAGTAGCTAAGGAGATTGTAACGGGTGTCACTAGATATGGAACTAATGTTGATGCACTTGTTACGACAGACTGGTCAAAATTTGAACCCCAAAAATGAATAGATGGTATCATTTTGTAGCGTCTCGTATAGACCCTATCAGAGTCAACAAAGAAGTTCGCAAAATGAGATTGACCGATTTGTACATAATAAAAAAGAAATTCTGATGTAATGTCAAGTCTGAAATCCTTATTAAATTGAAAATGTAATTGGACAAGTTGGGGTGCTACGGTTTCAGCACCCTCATACCATCACTTTGTTCGAGAGTGGTGTCTCTCACTATCCCCATGACAACTATGACCAGCCAATAGGTAAGATTTCTGTAGAGTCTTTCTGCAAGCAAGGTCACGAACCAAGAGTGACCCTGGAGTCTAGAGTTGCAACGTTTGAGATAGGTATACAAAATTTGCATACATATTTTTAGTACCAAAGAACATGGGGAAGGTGTTGAGCGACCAATTTTCAGATGCAATTAAAGTTGTTAAAGCTTTCTCCTGCTATAGTGAGACCGATAACAAGGAGCAAACTGATATGGTTAGCAGTTCACAAGACTGAAAATGGAGGCTATCGCTCAATTGTGGGAAGCAGAACCATTTGTGAGTTATTATTCTTGAATTTAGATCCTTTATGAAATTTGTGGAGATTAGACATTAGTAGTGTATCCTTTCTTGTATTTGTAATCTTATGTTATCACTTCATGAACACAAATAAATTATTTATTATTTTCAAGGTTAACTTGTCATGCAGAACTCTCACAAGCCTACCGACTTCACCGTACACATCATGAAGTACCTTGTCAACTGTTATATCGCCCGTGTACAGAGAAATGAAGCTTAGGTTTGTTTTCCAAATGTTGGGGCCGTAGTGTAATTTACCCAAAATTTAGACAAGAACTCACTGGTTAGATTTTTAACCTTTCCGTTGACCTGATTCAGCCCAAATCACCAAGTCATGATTGTTGCATGGTGGAATGATTTTGGTATCTCCATCTCCCACTTTCTTGCAGGGACCTAAGTGCAAAAAGTAAAAAAGTTCACTAGTATCTCAAAATTTGATTCCGCTTGAGCAGGAGGGTACTAGTGACATCTTCAATGGATTTTCCTAGTCCGGAGCATAAGAATAATTGGGGGTCGGTAACACAAACACGTCAATAAGTGATTTTGATTTCACTTTGTTAAGTCTAAGTAATCAACTACAATTTACTATTAATAGCGCTTTTCCACATATTGTAAACGTTAATCAATTATTTTTTATTTTCATAATTACTCCAGAATATGAAAATTTGGGTAGTTCTGAGTCGTGTAAAATACCATACCCAAATGCACATGAAGAGGACCTAAGTGTAATATCAATTGTAGTTAGCTTTCGTAACTCCCCTGAGTCTCTTGGCTTCATCCCATTGGTACGTTCAAACTTTAGGTGGGAAATATTTATGCAACTATATTTTACTCAAAGACATTAATTATAAAACCAGTGCGCTATACTTAGATTTTTTTGGCTCTTTTCTATCGGGTCTGGGAAAAATATAAAAGGGCATTGAAAGCAATCTCATGCAGCTGAGTTGTTACGAAATAGGCACCAGTTGAAAATCATAGGAACCAGTTGGTGAACCGGGTCTCCATACTTAGGGAAATTTCATCTTGCTTCGGGAAGTATTTAATAACATAGGCACTGGTTCCTTCACCTTCACTCTGGTTCTAATATCACAACCATAAATGAAAATTTGGAAACTTCCACAAACCACGTCATGTTCTTCCACTCACCTCATGATCATATCCTCCATAACTTCTCCATAAACCCATGTTCAATACACTCATCAATTCATCCAAACCCTTCCCCTCCCACATTCTATATAAGAACCAATATCATTCGGCTTTTTCAATATCCGCATTCTTCATTACAAAAGTCATTGGAAGAAAAAACCCTAAGTGGAGGCTGATCTACCTTCATAAAACATCTAAATTTTGCCTTCATCATAGCTATGTTGCCCAAATATATGTACTGCAGGAATTTCCACACTCATTTTTTTGTTTGAATTCATAAAATTTACCATGCCCACAATATGTTCGATGGAATACCCCTTAGAATGAAATTCCCTCTTTTCTGGCTCATCTTTGTTTCCAGTACAATATGACATTACATGAGGTTGTTAATGGGGATTACTTGACTAGGTTTTTGGGGGTTGACATCCTAATTAGCCAGTGGATATTGAACAAAAAGTTAGGATGCCCTTACACGAACCCTGCACATTTTTACCCGGAAGATGTAAACAATCCGTCGGATGATATATACCATAGGGAGAAATGGCCACTACATGTTAACTACCCCGTTGTTGACCCTATCGAATATAATGTGAGGTTTTTTCAACTTAATCCCGTGGATTTGGGAAATCCATAGAAATTTTATTTCACTCATTTGACCATAGACTGACGTATTGTTCATGAAATTATTGATAGGACCTTAGTTTTGACCGTCAGACATATCACTGAGCCTACGTATACACTCCTATGTTGTTCTATTATATAATCGAGGATAGGAAAATCAACCCAGGGCATCGATATTTAGGCACATGTTATGGGTTGCCACTTCGAAGAAGGTGGTGAAGAGCCTTCTGCATGGGAATTTGATTAGCTTAATAATGAGGGGAATGAGTGTGTTAACATTCCACAGGGAGGAAAAGCCCCTAAAATACTTTGACAAGAGTTACTTCCAAAAGAAGAAGTGGGTGTTGTTCGAGCATAAATGGTGCCATAGGCCACATGACAATGCAGAGCCAAGCAAGAGGCCTAGAGTTGAAGAAGGTTAGTGAAATCATATTTTTTTGACGCATTTTATATTTATAGACCTTTGAATAATGACTTTATTTTGTGTAACCTAATTTTTGTAGAATCGGAGAAAATCTACTTCAAAGGGTTCAACGATTTCAATCGTTGGATGCAGAAAAAGATTTTGGCTATGAAGGACAAGATTTGGAAGTTGGGAAAAATACAAGGAGCCTATGAGCGGCATATTGCTTCTATATTGCAACCTCGTCTAGAGCGCTCAACTTCGATGGGTGATATTGAAAGGAAGGATTTAAAATAGTCATTTCAATGTATTTTAGGCAGACGTGGAATGTTTTGGAATATGGATTTGGATAATTGACTTAGAATTTTTATTTTTTTTCAAGTTTTTATGAAAAGTTAAACGTGTTTCTAGCACGAACATTTCAATTTATTTTACCAAAATTTTAAATTCTTTTAATTGTGCCCACTTTATACCATGGTCAAAATTAGATTAGTACATGTGCTAAGGGTGGTAAAACATGCAATCATGAACTTGAAACCATAAAACTGGAAGGACTTTCGAATCGAAAGTCCTTTATGACTTTTGGCCAAATGCTTAAAATGCATGCAAACCCCTCCTTTCCACTAGCCATATTACCTTTGTTTCTTTTTCTTCAACACTTTTTTGCCTTTACTTCTTTTAGAAGTTATCTTATATAGAATGTCCACCCAAATACCTTCATTGGGGTCATCGTGGCCGACAATGCTATTCAAACTCTGATCATCCTCCTTAAGCAAAAGATCATCCAGCCCACTGATTAGAGTGTGTTGACTGAAATCGGCAAATTCTTCCATTTTTTATTCGTCAACCAAAGCTCTTTTCTTTTCTAGCACAATATCCCACCCGGGATCGACATGATTACTAACATAAAAAATCCTAATGTGGTCGTGACACCAGTATGAAAGGATCTTCCCTCCAACCAACCAGGATTCTGTCAATGAGGGTGAATCCAAAATCCTTAGTTCGCTGGCCATTGTTAATATCCACCCATTTACATTTAAAAACTAGCACTCACACAGTCATAGAATGAAACTCTTAAATATATATTTAAAAAATCTGAAGTAACATTACTGGGTGTACATTTGATTGTTTTCACTTCTACTACCAGCATGTAAAGTTTCAGACACGGGAGACACTCCACTGTTTTGAGAGACACCCTTATCATCAACCAATTTTGTAGAAAAATTAAAATTGTTGATGGCTTACCCTCCATAATAATGTATAATTCTTAACGGTCTACATGTCAACCATTTCACACTCTGAATAATCTCCGCCATTGACATAATCTCGCAACCATGACGCAAAGGTGCTACTGTGAAATTGTAGTACTTGAGCTTCATTGAAATTGGGGTTGCCTACTCTTATGGAATCCGTGTGAATCTAAGGGAAAATTTCTTCATGGTTGTAAAGAACATAAATATGCGTTACACATAAATATTCTACACTAGGGCTGAAATGCTTGCTCTGTCTAACCCCTTGGACATCTAATCTCCCTTCATGTATAGAAATCGGAACTCCAAAGGAATTGAACTCCTTCAAATAATCACTACAGAACTTGATCACCCCTCTTGCAATGTACCGTTACACAGTACTTGCATTGGGCTTATACCGATCTTTCAAAAAATGCTTGAATATTTTCATATACCTCTCGAACATGTACATCTATCTCAAAAATAAGAGACCACATAGTTTTTATCTCCCTCACCAAATGAACAATTAAGTGGTCCATAATGTCAAAGAATGATCAAGGGAATACATTTCCATATGGAAAAGAACTTCAACAATCATTGCTTGCAACCTATACAACTTTGAAATATTAATGGTTTTGCGAAGTATAGACTTAAGGAACAAACAGAGCTTTGTAATGCACATTCTTACAGGGGATGACAATGACGATCAAATGGCAATGACATTCAATTACTACGTTAGGTTGTGGAAATCATGTGACTTCAACCTAACCAACTACAGCTCCGCAACAGGCACATATGTACTTATAGTAGATGAATGAGCCCAAGGAACTTCACACTACCAAGGATCTCACAAAATAATTTTTCTGTCTGAGATATAGGATAACAAGCAAGGGGGAAATAACAATCATCACAAAAGTCACTGACTCTAAGTTCTTCTTAATTCTCATTTCAACAAAATCAAGCCGAGCCTTTAAGCCATCATTTGTTTTCTCAGGGTTATTCAGTAACATCCTAACCAAAGAATCACATACGTTCTTCTCAAAATGAATCACATCAAGAAAATGTCTAACGTCCAAATGCTCCCAATGGGGTAGTCTAAAAATTATTGATCATTTCTTCCAACTCCCCTAAATGGAAGCTTTTTACTTCTTATTTCCAAAGTCATTGGGCAAATTCTTAACTGTTTCAAAATATAGACACCAGTTAATAATACGGGTGGTTGTCTGGCCTCCACTTACCCATTAAACTATTTATGCGCCAATCTCCATTAGTGTCCCTCAAGGTATAATATCCTAGGTCCTTGATAACATTTTTATAACAATGCTTCCAATGACAAAAAGATGTATCCTTCTTATACACGGGACAAGCAAAGTGACCGTTCACCGAGTACAAGAACAAATTCCCATAAGTAAGGAAATCATTAATGGTTCAAAACAATAAAGATTTTAGTGTGAAGAAATATTCTACACTATAATCATATGTTCGAACACCGAGATTAGATAGAGTTAATAAATCATACACAAGAGGAGCAAGTTACACATCTATATCATTATCCGGTTGCTTTGGATCTGAAATCAACATAGATAACAACATATACTTCCGTTTCATTGTCAACCACTAACCTACACCCATGAGGTTGTTCTAGAGGAGCTCACCCACAGGCACTGAAAGGTCAAAGATAAGATTTGTCTGGTGCCCTTGTACTCACTCCTAACTCTGATAATGTAACTAGTGGTAAGTCCAAGTGTCTTCCACAAAGATACTAGAGTCTAAGGAGTAGCCACACATAACTCGCAATCGGTCGTCACCCCAATTGTCTGTCGGGAATAACTAATATCAAAAAATAATTTTTTTGGGGGGGGAGGGGTTATGTGAACTAACAACTACGAGCATGTAAGTAAAGCGAGATAAAATAAGGATTAACTAATCTTGGGGATTATTTGCATCACAGAATTGACGTAAATACTTTATCCTAGAATCTAATTCATATATATATATATATAAAACTATTCACCTATTTTCAAGTTATATCACATAGTGTGGAGATGTTAATTCCCTGGGAACTCTCATTCACTACAAGAAACATGACCTTTTAACTCGGTTCTACAGGACTTTTAACCACAATTTTTAGTCCTAAAAAAAAAGGTAAATACTAGCGTAGTAAAATGTATATTTTTACCTTGGTTCAAGAAACCAGGTAAAAAGTTTTTTTTCCCTCGATTTTGGACCGAAGTAGGCAGTTATTGTGACCGGCATCAGTCCAAGCAAGAAGAGAGACGATGAGAGACCATTACTGTGACTTCATTCAGGCCGACGTTGGCATGTATTATAACCGGCGTCGATTTTAAAAAAGAAAGCATACAATGGGAGACCATTGTTGCGACTTTGTTCGCTGTTCTTAATAAGAGCGACGTTGCAGACGCTTATAACCGACATTGCGCTCTGTGGGCGCAGTCATGTCGTGTGCATGATGAAGTCAAACTATGACTAATGCCATGTTTTTGAAAGGCCAATGTCGCATAGGAAGTACTGACGTTAGTATGGTGTTATCGTTGTACTAGTGTGTGCAACGCCGTGGGTTCATCGGAGAGACATAGATTCCCGTACAATATTATAATATTTTATATTTGATGACACAAACAATCACTCGATGCTAGCCATTACTTGTTATTTAATATTCGATAACTCATGAAATGGTTAAATGTCATACAATAATTTATAGATGTTCTATTATTGTAGAATGGAATCACATGATAAAACCCACACAACTATCACATATATTACAAATATATGTTATAAATTATTAAAATACATAAGGTTGATATGAAATTGAAATATTATGTAATCTACGTTGAGCGACATTAAACTGTCGGGACGACTATTGAAATGACAAGTCCATCCATCTAAATGCTGAAAGTACATCGATAACTCTCTTTGTCCTATTATAAGCAATTCAAAGGTAACAAAATTTATGTTAGAAATGGTTATTTCCCAAATGAAATACACATAATAGAATCATACATATATGACATTAATTTCAATCTGAAGAACGTAACTCGCCTTCTTTAGTGCCACGTCGCATACAAGAGAGATTGATGTTACATCGACCAAAATTCTGACCGGCGTCAAACATTCATAGTTATTTAAAGCATTTCCTAGACTTGTGCGATGTTGGTCTTTGTACGGTAATATATCGCAAGGGACAATGGCAGAGACCGATGTCACACAGTCAAAGTGTGTTTTTACAAAAATGTAATTATTATCCATAATTATCCCTAATCTAAGCTTTTTTCTCACTAATTACAAACATGGTATTATTTTGATA
>JAUOBV010064935.1:0-13637 GCA_032360425.1 Rubia occidens
ATATGAAATCCAAGAGCTTGAATTAGAGCTTCTAATATGGTTGATGATTTGATAAATGCTAGACGAATGTGATAATGTTGAATTCTTTATCATGTTTGTTTTGTGCAGAAAATAGGAGAGGTTTATGAACATTGAACGTTCTTAGCTAATGTTGCGTAAATACATGAATTGGTGCAATGCTACCAAGCTTGTTGATTCTTCATACTTAATTCCATTAATGGGATACCATTAAGCATTGATCGACTAAAAGGGTCATTAGTGATGTTTAGCAAGAGATGTCGAACTCACTCTTGTAAACTACTATCAAAGAAGGATAAAAGATTTATCTTGACAACAAGTAGTTAAAGTAGTGAATAGTTCGTGGATTCAATGATAGATACGAGGTTCATAAGTGGATATCTATTTCTCCCAAGGCTTTGTCGTTTGTAGTTTTTACCCTTTATAGTAGTTTGTTGCAAGATTATCATAGTTACTTAACTTTTCTAGTTGTGTTGTTTTTAATTTCATAATTTAGGAAACCAACCAACCAAATCCCTCCTTTTACTTGCTATTATATATCTATGTATATATAGATCTAGGCTTATATACACCCTTGTATGTGTAAATGCTTAGGAACGTCCATCTTCTCTGTGGATGACCCCGACTTGCCACTATCTACTTTATTGTATTTAGTAAGCAAAAAGGGCTTATAAATTACATCTTTGAGAGGTACCACGAAGAACTCCTACCTAGAATGTCACAAAATATCTACCAAATCATGACTGCAAACTAGATCCTTAAGCAAATGAACTACTCCCTAAGAATTGAACCAAATATTTCCATCAGATTCAATGCCCTTGGGAAAAACTAGGAAGATTAAAACAAGAGAGAAGGGTTATTTCATTTCTCCCACTACCTACTTTTAGAAAAACAAGAGAACAAAATTACAACTAATGTCCAAACCTAAACTCTAGTTGACATAGGTTCCTTTATATAGTAGGTAAGAAATGGGCTTTATAGAGTCCCAAAAACCAAGAGAAACCCTAGCTGGAATGGCAGCACGGGTCGTGCAATAGTACATGACCTGTACAATAGTCCATGAGCAAGAGGCCCCAAAACCAAGAGAAACCCTGGCAGGAATGACTCCACGGGCTGGCGGTTGGAAGCATTTTCTCAGTCTTCTGTGCTGCGGGGTCGTGCAATTAATTGTGGGCCGCCGGCTGGATGTTTATTTGACCTTCTGAATGAGACAACTATGTAAAATGATACGGGACATGGGATGGTCTTTGAATTTTTTTATCTTTAAGGTGCACAGGCCATGCAATAGGACACAACACGTGGTCATACTTAGTCGCACGAGCTAATAAAAAGGCACGAGCTGTGCTATTCCTTGCAACCTGTGCCCTTACTTAGGTGCACCACCCATCCAAAGTGTTCCATCATCCAAAACAACTACAAAAAGGTTTCATCACACCTAAAAATAAATTTTTCAAAAACAAATCAAAACAACACAAGTTTTCAAAATCAAATGAGAAAAAAGAAATAGGGAAAAATACTCATCAACAACGTTTGAAACAAACATAAGCATATAAAGGCAAAAGAGCTCCCAACATATGAAGGTGTTCAAACCCCTCCCCCATACTTAGTTCATGCATTGTCTCCAATGCATGTGACCAAGGTAAGAAAAAGGTTGGAAACACCAAAGAGTCCTCAATGACGTCCAACACATCTACCTCCACACTCCTGCATGTGTGGCTCCTGGTGGGGGTTCCCATCTCAAATGCCCGCGGTCCTAAACCTATCAGTGATCTCCTGCATCCCATGGTAAAGTAGGCCCATATCCATCCTCATGTAATGTAACCAATCGTTCACCCGGTCGAACCTGTAAGTTGTCTCCCTATGACTGTATCCACTCCGACTTATGTCTCAGTTAATGGTCTCCCATCTTATAGGAGGAAACTGACTGACTCAATCCCGTTAAACCATGATCCCCAAAATGGGTTTTATTGCAGATGTTAGAAAGGAATGGAGATATTGTGTCTTGCTGCCTCAAAGTCTGGTGGTCCACGGCTGCTCTGTTTGTTTTACTCTCCAAAATAATTTATGTAATGGGAGATTTTCTATCTCTGTGAACCTGAAGACCCATGCGTATCAGAATGGTAAGGTAAATCCTAAATATAAATTGGCCCCCGGAAAGGTGGCGGTGCAAATGGGTGCTCAACTTGAGGAGACACACAGTGAGGAAATACCGAAGGTAGCTGAAGAAGCTAGTGGTATATGGGGTAAGGCTATGCTGGCTGCGGATGAGTTTGATCCTTTTCCATTGGGGCTCCATCGTTCTCCTCTCTCTGCTCATTGTCCTACTCAATATAGAGGTCTTCCACGACTACCTGCGCACCCGGATCTGGCTAGATCTTGAAGTCTAAACAAAAATACAAGCTTATTCTTTATTGACTGGGGGAGTATCATGAACTTAGAGCCTTGGTAGCACCTGTAAGACACCCCAACCTTTAACTATATCATCGCTACCTCTACAATATCTCCAAAAGTAAAGATGCAGGGGGTGTTAGGGTTTTCTCACATACCGCCATCTATAGACAGGCTAAAATGAGCATCCAGGAGTGACATCATACCCCCCATTTCTATCTTTCCCGACGACCTCATGGAAATGTCGTAGCACTGGGTGATAAAAGTGTCTAAGATATTAGGGCATGCTCATTCGATGAAAATTGTCCACAAGATCCTGTAGTCCCACTCAGAAGAAGTAGTGGCCTCTTCATGGCACATAAAAACAATAGTCAATAGCATTGCAACATACCTAAGTGCCAGATGCACTATATTGCGGTTCCTGCTCGCCTTCCCTGTGGCTGCCGGGTGATGGCATACCAAAATGTAGCAACATCAAACCATAAGCAATGCTCGGTGTGACCATCCACATCATTCATTTACTTCCACCCAAAGCACTCAAAAACCTTCTTGAAGGTAATGGACTGGGGCTTAACCCCCTAGTCAGAATCTAGCCACCTTATCACCCCTCCGATTAACCACCATTTTGACGGTCACTAGGAACTCTAGTGTTTACCTAGTTCTCTAGGAACTGTTCTTTTCAAAATCTTTGAATTTTTTTTTGTTTTTCTAGGAGTAATTGGTGGTGGTATTTGTGCTGATTTGAAAGTGGAAGAATTTGGGACAAGTTTGAAGGGATTTAATTGAGAAACGAGGAAGTTTTAGAGAATTTAGCTTGGGAAAAAAGGTAGGTTGCGATAATTGGTTTTCTGGTTTAGAGAAGAAAACATGAGAAATGATGGCTATTTATCGAAAGGCCCATGCCTTTTTATTGGTTGGTCTGGGAGGCACGAGCGGCATTCATGCGGCACGGCTCGTATCATTTTAATGTTTCATGTTGTTCATGTAACACAACCCGCGCTGTTTGAAAGCCTTGTGTTTTTCATGTGGCACGAGGCCTGGCAAGACCCATACCAAGCCCAAGTTTTTCAAATTTCGTTGCAAAATTTCCTGCACTCAAAAACACAAACCAGGTATAGTACTGTTCCAGCCAAAAATTTCATGACTAATCATCCCTAAAACACGACCAGTAATTAAATATTCTCCAAAAATCACACAAATAAAATTTTAAAACCTAATAACACGAAATAAAAAGCATTATTTCTTTATTGTCGTCATCACGACTTATTTTTTATGCATTTTCAAAATCTAACAAAAATAGGCCAATGGGTCTACCGGGATCACCACCCTTGACACAACCCATGCGTACATCCCCATGGATGGGTCTCCACATTACCTTAGGCTTACCCTTCACTTTAGGCAATACCAATTAAACACATTCATTCTTCACTGTGATTGACACATTCTTGTTTATATTTGGAGTAGGAAGGGGTTTTGGAGGTTTGGAATCCTTAACCCACCTGCTTCTCCGCTGAATGTTAGTCTTTGCAATTGGAAGCAAGGCATTCTTAATCACACAAGGAATATCAAAATCATTCTTATCAATATATGTATTATCAATATTCTCATTCAAAGAAGATAGAATATTTAAGGTTTTGATAGTGTTAGCACATTATCACAATCAAAATCACTAACCTAATTAGCTAATGTTGAATCCTTGGCCATTTCATCAGGTTTAGGATGTGGTTGGGATGTTTGAAGTTAGTGAGCATAGAAAAACAATCCATAATAGAAAGATCATCACTAAACTCACGCATTGCATAGGTGTCATCAACAATATTATTAGAATCAAGGCTGAAAACATAATTTCTCTCATCACTCTCATCATGGAACTACTCATCATCAATCATGAAAGGATCATCACATTGAACAAGTTCATCAGGTAAGGTTATGACATAGCATGCAGGAGAAGAAATAGGTAATTCATGCTTACACTTGTAAATTTAAAACCCAACCTTGTCAATGTCATCTTTTAGGGTTAGTGTACCCAAATGAACATCTATTTTTGTTCTTGATGCTTTAAAGAAACCTTTTAACTATCACTGTCGTTCACAAGGAAGTGCATACTATCACTGTCTTTCTCAATAGATCGATCATTCAGATGAAACTGAATGAACCTCTCACAGGGAACTCCATCATTCTCAGTGTATACCTTCACTGTGAAGAATAACTCCAAGGTGTACTTCCGGTAGCTGGGTGCACCTCGTGACACGAAACCTCTCATACCTCCTTTATCGAGGAGGCATAGGATCGGCTTCTTCAGCTGAATGATCTCCAATGTTCTTTCACCAGCAAAACATTTCTCTTGGATCTTCCTTGTGTCTAACATGTCCCATCTATCAACATAAGTCCCGGTGATCTGGCGTAAACCATAAATCTGTCCGGGGGAGGTGGTGGTGCTGGCTTGGCTGTCGGTGGAGATGACGGAGCTGAAGCAGATGCGCTCGCAGCTCGAGTAGGTCTAGGTCTCTTTGAAGGCATGTTTACCAACATAGTAAACAATGTCAAACGCACAAGGATATGATGGGGAAAAATCATGCAATCATCACTATAAGATTATTTCCCAAAAGTATGTAACATATTGATAGACATCCAAGCCTTATTATAAAATTTGCAATCACACTCAGAATGATATAGACGACACTCTACAATTATCAAAAATCTACTACAAAGATGCATGAATACTTATATGTCCAAATTTTGATCCATATGCATTGCTAAATATACCGTGCAACAATTATGTCTTGTTTCAGCAAATAGGCTAAGCATTGTTATTTCCAACAATTTGAGATCAGTTTATAGATAACACACATAGTATGCACTTCTATATCACCGATCTAGCTCAACATATAGCCTACAAGTAATTTCCAAGAAGCACAAACATAGGTGAATTAGCTAATGTCAACAATGTTTGACGTATCTATCCAAAGAAGACCATATGTAACACATCCACAAAAGAACAAACCATAGCCACAAAATAACCATAGCACCATTATAGCCATAAAATCCAATAATTACATTATCCAATTCCAAAACCAAACTAGCAAAATCAAGTCCTTCTAGTTCTTACCCAAAATGAAATTATGAAAACAATATCAATGTTTCCAAATCCATAATACAACTTTTCATCCACATTCCAACAACTCCCATAAATAAACATATTCACACAAAAAAATCCACAATTAAACCAATATCACAATTTAAAACACGAAGTGAATGAATGTACCAATTAGATGCCTAGGGTGCTGGATCAACTAAGCCCACGAGAATTTCTAACTCTATTTACTTGCAAATTCAAAATCCCCAAATGTAAGAGTTTCGAGTTCTTGGTGGATTTTGATAGGATTTGGAATGAAATGGAATGGAAGTCGATTGGGGAGTTAGTATGGGGATGATTCCGGCCATTTTAAATGGTAATTCTGGCCGGATTTGGTGGGAGAATGGCGGAGGTGCGGTGGTCATGGTGGAGGGATGGAGGAGTTGAAAGGGTTGGTTAAAAAAATTGGATTCTGCTCATTTTCTAAAGTTGCAGTGTTGCTTGTCGTGATGAGACTGTTGCGAGTTGCGATGAAGAACTCAACGAACTCTCAGAAGTCAAACGGTTATCGCACTCACGACAGAACTGTCGTGAGTCATGAAAATTTGGTCCTAGGACTTTACTTATAACTCTTTCTAATTTTCATCGCAATCGTGACAAGACTATCGCAACTCACGATAGTTTGTCGTGACTCGCAATAGGTCCATCATGACTCGCAAAAATCTTGACCATGGAGTTGATATTTGTCTTAAACTTTTGATTTTGGTCGCGACCACAATGAAAATACCACGACTCACTACCAAATTGAACTTGGAGCTGGCATTTTTCCATATTCAACCTATTTTTTTGTCATGCTTGCGACATGGCTATTGCGATACGCGACACCTCCTTTGTGACTGGAAAATTTTTGTACTTGTAATTTTACATTTTTAAAACTAGTTCTAATTTTAGTCGCGATCGTGATAGGCTCGTCGTGCCTCGCAAACAAGTGAATCTTGGAGTTTTCAAAAATCTCATGTTCATCGCGACTCGCTACGGATAAGGTCTCCCATACTTCGAATAAAATTTTCAAAGTTACCAACTTCCAAATATTTCTTCCCTTCTTATAGCCTTCACTCATTCATCCATCCAGTGAAATACAATTAAATAGGCAACAAAATCATGGAAATACACGCGTGAAAAGAACATGGAAAAATAATGAAATTAACGACAAAAAAATAAATTGAAACAACATCAACAAAATTTCTGAAGTGACGATGCATATGATGAAAACCAAGTTGATTTAACATCATCGACTGACTTACCTCTCTTCTTGGGGTTTACCCACAAACCGGATCAAGAAGATCAACATCTTCTCCTTTTTCCGGCATAAAACTTTCGTGGTAAGTTTCAAGCGTTGTCAATTTACCTTGAAGGAATTGGACTTAGCTCAATCCAAGATTTCCACCGCACCATGTGGGAACACCTTTACCACCTCAAAAGGGCCAATCCACCATGACCTAAATCTACCAAAAAGTAGGCGAATGCTGGATTGAAAGAGGAAGATTTTTTGACCTACTTCAAATTCCTTCCTATTAATCATCTTATCATGCCAAGCCTTTGTCTTCTCCTTGTAAATTTTGGCATTTTCATAAGTCTCCTTCCGCATTACCTGTAATTCTCACAATGGTAATTTCCTTTGCAAATCGGCCTCATCTATATCAAGGTTGAAGTTCTTGATCGCCCAATAAGCTTTGTGCTCTATTTCCACCAGTAAATGGCACGGCTTTCCAAATATCAACCGATACGGTGACATACCGATTGGTGTCTTATAAGCCATCCTATATTCCCACAAGGCATCATTTAACCGAGAACTTTAATCCTTCCGGCTAGGATTAACCGTGTTTTGAAGGATGGACTTGATTTCCCTATTGGAAACTTCAGCTTGATCATTGGTTTGTGGGTGATAGGCAATGGATGCCTTGCGTGTGATGCCAT
The DNA here is from genome assembly GCA_032360425.1 of Rubia occidens. Taxonomy (NCBI): domain Eukaryota; kingdom Viridiplantae; phylum Streptophyta; class Magnoliopsida; order Gentianales; family Rubiaceae; genus Rubia; species Rubia occidens. The sequence goes on from JAUOBV010064935.1 coordinate 7,460, forward strand.
ACTTCTTCAAAAGTGCATCTATTGTCTTACTGTGAAAATGGGTGCCATGGTTACTAATCAAGGCTCGAGGGACCCCAAACCTAGAAAACACGTTATCATTCAAGAAATCTGTAACTGCTTTGGAATCATCAGTTCTAGTGGATTTTTCTTCAACCCTTTCAGACACATAATCAAACGCAAGAAGTATGTATGTAAAGCCACAAGATTTAGGAAAAGTTTCAATAAAATCAATGTCCCAAACATCAAAGATTTCTCAATACAAAATAGGCGTTTGAGGTATTTCAGTCCCAGAAGAGATATTTCCAATCCTTTGACATTTATCACAAGACTTTTAAAAAGTGTATGCATGTGCATTCAATGTAGACCAATAAAAACCACTTTCAAGAACTTTCCTAGCGGTCCTCTTTGCTCCAAAATGACCGCCACATGTATAAGAATGACAAAAGCAAGAATTGAATGCACATCATTATCGGGGAAATATCTTCTAACAACTTGATATGCAAAATGTTTCCACCAAAAGGGATCATCCCACCCGTAATATTTAGCATCACTTCCTAGCTTATCTTTTTGAGCCTTTGTAAAATGGGGAGGAAATTTACCGAAGACAAGGAAATTCACAATGTCGGCATACCACGGTTGGAGGTTCTCGATTGTAAATAATTGTTCATCAGGAAACTCTTCCCGTATTTGCTCTGTCATTGCTGACTTTACCTCAAATTCTTGGCATGGAACCAACCGGCTCAAGTTATAGGTAACAAGGTTTTGCGTGCCCTTCTTGTCTCATACCTCCAAGTCAAACTCACTCAAAAGAAAGATAAAGAAAGATCCATCTAATCAACCTCTTCTTGGCCTTTTCTTCGTTATCAAGTGATGAAATATTGCATGGTCAGTATACACAATAACTTTGGTACCAAGAAAATAAGATCAAAATTTTTCCAAAGAAAATACCACCACTAGCAATTTTTTTTCCGTGGTGGAGTAGTTCCTTTAGGCCTCATTCAGAGTCATGGATGTATAGTAAATGGCATTAGGCAGCCTCCCCACTCTTTAACCAAGCACTGTTTCAACGGCGCAATCGTTTTCATTGCACATGATCTCAAATGTTATGATCCAATTCAGGGGTTCAATGATAGCGGCTGAAACTAACCTTTCCTTCAATAAATTGAAGGCCCTTTAAAACCATTGTCCACCACAAATTCCACCTTCTTTTTCAACAACTTACACAAAGGGGATGCAATTTTGGAAAAATCCTTAATGAACCAGCAGTAAATCGTGCATGACCAAATACATGGTGTGTAATGGGATGCTTCCCGATGGAGTGAATGAAGAGCTCTACATGTTGAAGGCATTCCCGTTCTCATTGCGAGATTACGCGAGAGATTGGCTACATTATCTTCCACCCGGAAGCATTACTTCTTGGATCGAGTTGAAGAAGAAGTTTCCATCCAAGTATTTTCCAGCCTCAAAGTCTGCCGTTTTGAAGAAGGATATTAGTAACATCATCCAATGGCATGAGGAGTCTTTCTACGACTATTGGGAGAGGTTCAAGAAACTTCTTGCAAGCTGTCCATACCTTGGCTATTCGGATGGAGACATAGTGTATTACTTCTACAATGGTCTTCTTGATCAAGACCAACGACTAGTGAGGGGAGCATGTGGTGGTTCTCTTGGGACCAAATATGTTATGGAAGCCATGTACCTTTATGTAGAACTTGTTGAGGAGTCGAGAAACATTAGCTCGAGAGTATATTTGCGGAGGCAAATCCCCACAATACAAGTGCATCTTCCAACCATGGGAAGCTTGAAGACTAAGTGTCAAATCTTACTTCAATGGTCAAGGCATTAATGACTCAGTCCAGGGCAAAACCACAGGTCAAGTCTTGCGAGATTTTTTCTTCTCTTCATCCTACAGAAGCTTGTCCAACTTTGCAAGATGACGATGTGGAAGAAGTGAGTGCTATAGGCTATCAAGGAGGCCAGGGGTACCAAAACCAAGGGTATCAAGGATACCAAGGATACGAGGGTTACCAAAACTGCCTGTGCAATGCGGCTAACCAAGTGCATCCAAACCTTCGTTATGGGAAAGCACAAGGTGGCCAAAATGTCCAACCCTACCGCCATCTTCAACAACCATACCGACCACCTCAAACGCAATACACAAGACTTGGTGATAAGACCCACAATGAAGGCGAGAGTTCAGGGATGTCAAACCAAGAGATCATGCAAGTCATTGACAATGTGTGCAGATAAGAATGAAAAGCACCAAGAAAAGACCGACTCTAGTATCAAAAACCTAGAGACGCAAAAGAGCAAAATGCCTCAAATCCTGAGTCAAATGGAGGCTAGAGGCTTGGGAAAACTTCCCTCGCAACCGGAGCTCAACCCTCGTCCAAATGTGAGTGCTATCTCATTGAAGGGTGAAGATGGAGAGGAAGAGCCCCAAGGCACAATTGTTGTTGAACGGATGGTTGAAAATGAAGAAATGAGGAGATGAAGACCAGTGAAATAGTCGAAGAGAAGGGAAATCAAGGAGGAGAAGAAGTGGAGGAAGAGGATTTCATGCCAAGACTGGGATCAAATCCCAAAACCCCATCCCCTTCACACAAGAAGTCCAAAGGGGCAGAATTGCCCATATATGAGCCGGAACCAACATTTTCGGAAGCTTTGAAGGAAGGGAGAACCGAGGAGGCCACCAAGGACATATACTTTCGTAGATGTGAGGTAAATATTCCATTCATAAACTCTATGAAGCATATTCCTAATTATACTAAATTCATTAAAGAATTGTGCACAATTAATAGGAAACAAAAAATGCAAATCAAAATGAAGAGTGGAAAAAAGTGAGGGTGTCTCGCCCCTTTTTGATGAGAAGTTACCTCCTAAGTACGATGACCAGAGGATGTTTACAATTCCTTGTGAGATAGGAGGGAAATGTGGTAACAATTCCATGCTAGACTTAGGTGCTTCTATTAATGTGATACCATACTCTTTGTATGCAAGTCTAGACCTAGGCACTTTGCACAAAACCGAGGTTGTCATCCAACTAGCCGATCACTCTAGCACATACCTAAAAGGTATTGTGAAGGATGTGTTGTGAAAGTGGATTCTTTCACATTCCTCGCTGATTTTTATGTCCATGATATGGAGAATGATAATCATGATACACCTATTCTATTAGGTAGACCATTTTTGAAAACTTCAAGGACAATCATTGATGTGCATAAGGGAACATTAACCATGGAATGCAATGGGCGGAAAATGGAATTTAACACAAACAATTCTATTACCCATCCTAATAGATACCATTCTTGCCAAGCTATTAATGTGATTGATGATGTAAAGCAAGATGTGATTGAGTCCAAAGAAGGTAATTCCTTAATTGTTGCCATGAATAATGTTGTGATTGCAAATGTTGTTAGTATTAACTTGAAGGAAACAACAATGGCGAACGTTCTCATGGGGAAGTAACTTCTGGAAACCTCTTGTTGCCCAAGGTAAGGCCTGGACATGTAAGTTTTCCTCTTTCTCTTGAGACGAATTCGGTGGAGGAGTGCAAACCACCACCGAAAATGCTCAAATATTTATCTCTTGGGGAAGGAGAGAAACCTACAAGTACTCTTTCCATTGAGATTTCCCTTGACCAAATGGGGAAGCTAATACATATGCTAAGAGGGGATGGGGAGGCACTGAGATATGTGCAAAAAGTTTTGATAGGAGATGATGTGGATCCCCCTTGTTTTGATCCAAATAGAGGAAAGGAAGACGATTCTTCAGGTCAATGTGAGTAAACTCCAACAAGGGAGGTAAGTTGTGCCGACTACGTTAAATAAACTTGGTTTTGATTATCCGGAAAGTCATTCATGATTTTTCATTGATTTTGGTTCAATTTCAATTTCTGTCATTTTTTTCTTCATATTTTTGCTTTGTTCTAGTTACGGTGATGTTTTAATGTGATTTTGCAGGAAGTGAGAAGTGGAGAAGGCTTGGAAGTATGTGAGTTTTGAAAATGATTAAATGGTGAATCCCCTATCTGTAGTGAGCGCGATGGATCTGTCGCGAGTCGCGACAGACAGAGAAAATTTTCAACTTCCAGGTCCAAACATTCATGAGCGTGATGGAGGTGTCGCGAGCGCGATGGAAATCGGGTAAATATTCTCAATTTGCAATTTCCAGAACACAACATTCGCGACTCGCGACAGTACTGTCTCGACTCACGACATAATGCATCGCAAGCGTGACAGATTGGCCCAGCGTCGTGACTCGCGATGAACCTGTTGTGCATGCGACACTGTAGCTATAAAAGGGAAAGAAAATGGGCAAAACAGTTGTTCTGCCCATTCTCACCCTAGCCGCCGCCCTCTCCAGCCAACAGCCACTCACCACCCTCTCCGACCACCACAGTCTGTCACCGCCGCCAACCCTAATGACCACCTCCAAACAACGTTGGCGGCGGGATTAACGAGACGGTGGAGTTCAAGTCTCCAAGAGACACCAATGGCCATGGGACTCACACAACGTCCACCGCCGCTAGTCGACATGCTTTCAGAGCTATGCTGCATGGATAACCAAAGGGTGGCTCCCGCTGAGCTGTTTGCAAAGTGTGCTGGAAAAACACTGGCTGATTCAACTCTGACATTTCGTCACCTTTGTTGCCGCTATGAAAGACGGCGTGGACGTCATTTCTATCTCCGACCACCACTGTCACAACCCTAACCACCACCATCACCACCCACCATCTCCGCCACCCGACCCAGATCTACCTCTGCCAATCCGCCTTCCTCCCGCTAGATCTTGGGTTTCTGCACCCACCCCCCTCACCTCCGACGATCTGCCTTCCTCCCATCGCTAGGGTTTCTGCCGCTTGCCTTTCCCCCAGCCGTCTCATCCCCTCTGTGGGCTCTCTGCCACCACTACCTGCAATTCGAAATCGAGAGGCGGAGTTGGAAGAACGACGACGCATTGGAAGAACGACGTGAAGGGAAGAAGAAACAGCGGTAACGGGTGGAAGGAGAATGGAGCGGCAGGCAAGTGGCAGAGTGAAAGAGAAGAAGAGGAAGATGGGTAATATGTTATTAAAAAAATTTCTTTTTTAGTAGGGGTAAAATTGTCATTTGATTAAAATTCGGCCAATTCCAGTTTTTGAAAATTGGAGCCAATGGCTCCCAAGGTTAGATAGGCGCATGCATCATAAAGTTAGCGTTACTTTGATACTTTCTTATTTTACAGGGTTATATTGGCACTTTTAAAGTTGGAGTTATTTTGACACTTTACTCTAATTTATATATAGCTCATTTTTTAATCAAATTAAAATTACACAGCTTTTTTTAGACCGACTTACTTTTAGACATGATCACTGTTCGTTAAATTAGTAGCATTGGACGGAAAAATGTTTGGCCACTTTCTTAGCGAAAATGGTTTTTGAGGAATGGACTATACTGGAAATGATTTTTTCTTTGAAAAAGGAATTAGGAAGAACGATATTGTTTTAGAAATCTGAACTATGAGCTTGATAAGTTACAACCTTTGAAACAAAATTCACTTAACCCGTAGTGCAATGTTCAGCAAGGCATTTGTTCCCCCAAGATACCACAGGACCTTCATTTACTTGTGCACTCAAGTATCGGAGGAGGAACTCAAAGTTATTATGCTTGGAAGTAGAGAGCTTAGAAAGCAGTAGAAGTTGTGAAGTTGTATTTTTAAACTGCCCCGACTGGCCTTTTATAGGCACTCGAGGCAAACATCACAGCTAAAAATCTTGTGACGTGCAAGATGTTAGCGTGAAGAATCAAAACGACTTCAACCCAAATATCGGAATAGTTCGTAGCTACGGAACAACGAGATATAATTTACCAAGTCCAAATTCATAGTTTAAAATGTATTGTTTAAAATATGCCAACATGGTTTTAGTAAAAATGCAAGGAGGAAAAATAGGGATTAAGTTTAAAACCAGGTTTGATCATTTGAGGTCTCATAAACCTTGACTCTCAAACTAATAGTGTAGTTGCAAGGCCTGACCCAACTCGGGTTCGCCTTGTCACATCCGAATAGGCGCACGCGATGAGCTTTCTTTTTCCTGCTCACTCAAGTTGGTAGTGAATAATTTTCCTATGTAAACTAGAATTACTCCCCTTAAACTTTTAATGTGGGACAATGAGTAAAACACTAGATTCCCCCCCCC
>JAUOBV010065042.1:0-13637 GCA_032360425.1 Rubia occidens
CAAATTCTGATATCCAATATACACCTTTACATAGTTGATAAAGTAGGACATCAATGGTCAACGAGTTCAATTTCCTACAAAATACAAGAAATTAACAAATGTGGACCACAAGCATGTCTACGTTCAAAATTTTGAGAATTGGGTTATATAAATGGTATATACCTATCCTTTCAAGGGAAGTCTAGCACTAGGATAACAACTTTGCATGGAAAAATCGGTTCGCCAAACATTCAGAGCACCTCGATTGAAATAGTAGAAGAACCACTCACAATGAACACCCTCCACGAAACCATGACTGAGGAAAGAGGAGGGAAAACATGTACACCATGATCCAACACTATAAATAAAGATACAATAAGATGAATAGATAACTTAATTCTGGCACAAGCAATAATAAAAAAGAGAACAACCTTGACTTGGGTATTATAGCATTCTCCCGGAGACCACCCCTGGGAAATATTTTGTAGATAATCGAAGAGGCTGGGTTTGCAGTGTTTATTTCAAGAACTATACAGATCCAGAAGGAGCCCCCTCATCACTGGCACCGTCTGCGTGGACATTTTTTTTCTTTTGGAATCTTCATAGTCCGTAGGAATGACCAGAACCTAATCCAGATCCACCACCCAACTGGAATGTATACAAGGAATGGTCTATCGGATAAGGATAATAAATATCAAAGCCGCAGAGTAGGCTAAGGAAAGGAATTCACAACAACAGTACAACCCCACTCGTACAAAATCTCTGCAGACCACTAATAAAAGCTACTCTCTCACATAACAATCACCTCGCATGCGTATACACTGATCTATGACTTAAAGAATTATGGTATACCCACCCCTATTTTAGAATACGTGGTCATAAGGATCGCTTAGCCAGAGAACTAGGCACTTTAAAACATAAAACTTAAGTATCGTTGAAGAGATATCAGACAAAGTCATGCCCATATCAGTTACTAAGGGAAAACGCGAACGACAATACTAATAATGCGATGCTAGCAATATGATATACAATAAAGCAAAAGGCTCAGTTGTGAGACCAATAAAAATGTTTCTCTTTCATCAACTTTGAGTTTGTAAAAAAGCTAAGAATTATAGAAAAAGTTATCTTTCTAGCCTATAAAAATTCCCTAAGAAGTATTACATCACATCAAATAGCAAACATGTTACACAGGTAAAATAGTCAACTAAGTCCCTAGTTGTAAGCTAGTCCGCCTACTAAGGCAGTAAGGTGACGCCGTTTGAGAATGGCATTTTTGTTCTCCCATTGCACCACCTTAATTTCTCGAAGTTCCCCCATGAAGGGACAGTATCCTCCTAGTAAGGAAGTATACCAGAAAAGCAAACAACCGCTTGAATGGCACACTTCTTTTGTAGTATCCATAGTTGAACGACCTCATGAATCAAGTCCAATTTCACAAGTCCTTCAACTACGTAGCCTATCTTTCCCCCGGAGCTAAGACAACACAAGTCTAGACCTTCCCTAGCGTGGGTTTTTCTCAGCTCACATATGTACGTGCATGCTAAGCCAACGAAAGTTTAACCTTCCTTAGCATGGGTTTTCCTCAGCTCACATATGTACGGGCACATCGGATGGAGATTTTCATCATCCTTCATCTGAACCTGTGTTTGCTAATCCTAACTGCTGATCTTGCAATTGAGAAATAGTTATCAGTCGTCTGAACCTATAAAAACACATTAAAAACACTAAAAAGTATATACACTTACAACAAATATAACTGATCTAGAACATCCCACAAGGAACATAATCCGAGCCCGCGTCCATAACAATTGGAGTATGTCTCCCAAGACACCAGTGTGAATCGGATTATCCCATAATCAGTGACACCCTAAACTCATACATGAGGTATCCCTAACATCCCAAACCACCAAGACATAGGAAGGTTACAACTTACATATATACACTCACAACAACTTTAAATGACGACACACAACACACTCCAGAATAATTTCACAAATACCAAGCTACATTAAAACAACATATAAGTACAACCGATTTTTTTTAACAAAAACCCTTTTCATAGGTAAATACCAACATAGGTAAAATAAACCTTATTTATGATAATACCTGAAAGGTCACCCCCTTTCTCGATAATTGACCAACCACTTATTCAAACTCGGGAAATGGAATGCACTACTTATTACATAATGCACTATGGAAAGTCTGAAAAGACTACACCCACGTGGAATACTTATCTACTAAATTCCCAACCACCTAAGGCTAAGCCCACATAGCTCATATAAGCCTAAATTGCTCAATATCTGGGTTAAACAACAAAGCAGAGAAAGGCTGGCCACATGTGGATTCACATACGCATGAAAAATCACCAGCCTAGCGACATTGATAAACCGCCCTGCTCTCTCGTAGCAATACATATCACCCACAATCCATCTCCATACCAGGTATCAATCCACAACAACCCTATTGACTCACTACCAAACAAACCCACAACCGTCAAACATACCCCTACATGAAAACCCCTCCCCAACCCACCAATTGTATGGTGTTCAAGCTCGAACACAACAGCATCTGGGGTACTCTGATGTGCAGAGAATTATATAAAAATAATAAATTATTAATTGTCATCAATTGTGAACGCATAAAATAAATTTAGCTCGTATATATAGATGTATATATATGTAAAATTAGTTGTTGACCTGGAAAAAGGACAACTGGAGGATACTTCGCCGCCATTACTCAATTATTAGGGCATAAAAGCCTTGAAACTTGAAGAGTGTGACGTCGGTAATGCGTCACATGTATATGTCGGTCCAAAATAGTGGCATGGACAACATCTATGTTTGACGTCGCTTATCAGTTGATTAGACCGAACATGGTGACAGACAGACAAACGAGTTCGCATTAAAATTTTTAAAGCAAATTAAATGCATGTAAGCAAGGTCGGTAACCTTTTGGTTAAATCGATAGTTAAACCAACACAGATGCGACATCCCATTCATAAAAAAATATGAATGTATGACATTGCAGTAAAATTGCCATGACCGAAAGTCAATCGATATGCTACCGACGTTGCATTTAACCCTAGAAACTATGGCCAAAATCGCAGAAAACTAGAAAAAAAATCATGCTTGTAAAATAGAAAATAACACAAAATCATCCAAAAACACACCAAAATATATAGTACCTACTAGGTTGACATATAAGGAAAGTACACACTATAACTAATCCATAAGAACTAGAAAATAAAAAACATACCAACCAACACATTCACACACCATCAATAGAAGATTTTCAAGAAAAAAACTACAAAAATGAAAGAGTTGGGGTGAATTGAAAAACCATACCTTTGACAAGAGAAGAGATGAGGGGGTGGGGGACTATTGGAATTCGAGGTAAACTTGAAAGTAAATGTTTAAACTGATTTGAGGTGGGCACCATATATATAGACATTTTGGAATGACGTCGTTTTGAACTTTTGTGAATTCCACCTCAACATGTGCAATGTTGCTCACCCATCGGCTTAGTTAGAAACTTACCCAACTGATATTAGCTTACTGGAACGTGGGCCTAACAATTTTAGCCTGCTAGCATAAGAAATGAGCATGTGTTTGACCAACATGAATTAAAGTCATTTTCATACAAGTTAATAGTTTATTAGAAATGACAAATTGAAATTTAAAGATGTTCACGGACTTTAATAATGTCAGGTTCCATGGAATAGATTTTTGTGCAACCGATGAACTCTAATTTTTTTGCAATTAGGTCCCTCCAAAAAAGTGGGAGAAGTCAGAATGTAAAATTGGAGATACCCCTATGTAATTCACATTTTCAAACCATGTTGTTCCCATTTGGCTATCAACGGGTCAATGGAAGGGCCCGAAGTCTTCACAGGTGTATTTGATGATAAATTTTGGAAATTACACTGTGGCCCAAACTGCCTTGACTTTACCCTATGCTTCAGAACTCTGCACTCGAACATAAGGACAAATGTTTGATGTGGAGATTATGCGTACTTTCTAATGGTACGTGAACCGAGGCAATGTGTGCTCATTTTTATTAGTATTCAATTAATACCCTTACGATAGGCATTATAAGAATGATAATTTCCACCATATAGAATCACATGAACTTACACATTCTTGGTTTTTTAATGAAATAATAAGATAATAAAATCTGTCCATCAATTTTTGAAAAGCGCAAGTGCGTGGTATAGAGTATTGTAGATGATTACTTATAAGTATACAAAGGTTAATCTGAAGAACTTGTGGAAGTCTCTGTGGCATCAGACCATTTTCTTTATCACTCTTGGGGACTATAAGTTTGTTTGGGGATGGTAAAGGTCCATTCCAGGATGACCAGAATCAATTTTGAAGCAAACGGTGAACTTTTTTACTTTTTGCACTTATGTCCCTCAAAGAAAGTGGGAGAAGTCGGAATGCAAAATTAAAGATATCCTTATGTAATTCACATTTTTCATAGCCATGTTGTTTCGATTTGGGCATCAACGAGTCAACGGAAGGCCCCAGAATCTTCACAGGAGTATAAAACTTTTTGGTGATTACACTATGTCCCATGTATGCGACGTTGCAATAACTTTGCTTGGAGCGAAACATGAACTGGCCTAATACCGACGTCAGTTACCATGATAATAATAGTGGGAACCAAAAATTTAAACTGAAAATTTGAGCGAAAATTCCCCCCAACCCTATTCATTTCGATTTTAATTAGCAAACTATACAAGTTAACATCTCCAAAACACTTCCTCCGAACCCAATCCCCAATATTCTTTCCATTCACGCCATTAAAGCAATTCAAGTGGTCAATCAAATTGCTTTTCTCAAGCATCCACAAGTACTAGAAGATTGAGCATCTCTGGGTACAAATTAATTGAAGTAGTTTTCCACCCATTCCATGTTCATTTTGTAATTTTATCTCTGATTTGTATATATTATATTTTTCATGGAACAAAGATTGAATATTTTCATGAAATATGATGATTGTGTTACATGTTATATAGTCTATAGTGTTTGTGTTGTCAGACTAATCCATGTTTGTAAGTAGTGAAAAAAGGCTTAGAGTACAACTAATTGTAGACAGTAATTACATTTTCATAACAACACACTTTGAATGTGTGACGCCGGTCTTAATCTATCGACCCTTGCGATATGTGACCGAATAACGACCGATGTTGGGCTATCAAGGAAATTCTTGAAAAACTTATGAATGTCTGACATTGGTCTGCAGGTCAGCATGTGAGATTAAGGTCGTCCAAGTTACCTATGTTATGTGTATTTCATTTGGGAACTGCCTATTTCTAAGATAAATTTTTGTTTCTTGGGGATTGGTGGTAATAGGACAAAGAGAGCTATCGATGGACTTTTAGCATAAATGGATGGACTGTCATTTCACAAGTAGCCTTGACAGTGTTAATGTCGTACAACATAGACAATGGAAGTTCAATACCAATAATATTTCAATTTCATGTTGTATTTTAATAGTTTGTAACATATATTTGTTACAAACTATATCATGAGTCATCGAATATTAAATAACATGTAACGTCTAGCAACGAACGATTGTTTGTGTCATAAAATATTAAATTTTATAATATTTTTTACGAGAATCGACGTCTCTCCAAGGAACAAGCGATCACGCTAGTGGGTACAACGACGAAACGTAACCAACGTTACAAATACCGGCATCGACATAATATGTGTGAGATAGGCCTTCCAAAATGACATCGTATTTGTCATAATTCCACGTCAGCATGCACACGACATGACTGCCCCACAAAGTGCGATGTCAGTTAAAAGCACTTGCAATGTCGCACTCATGCTAAGTGATGCCGTTTTGAACAAAGTCGCAACAATGGTCTCCCATCATATGCATTCCTTCTACAACCAGAGTTGGTCACATTACTTGCCAACGTTGATATAAAACCATTTTAAAAAGTACTTTTTACCTTGGTTTTGAACTGAGGTAAAAAAGCGTACTCCCTCCATCCATCTATATGTGTCTTACTTTACTATTCATCAATACAATTGATGTTGTTTGAGTTATAAAAAATTATAGATACATAAATATGAAATTATAGTGTTATATGTTGCTACATTCATCTTAACACATATTTTTAGAATATATATTGTTATAATTTATAGTTATATATAATTTAAGCTATCAAATTTATAAAATTATCAATGAATAGTGAAAAAGAGGAAGTAAGACATAATGACAGGGACAGATGGAGTATTTTTTCATTACATTAGTGTTTACCTTGGTTTTTGGGACTAAAAACCACGGTAAAAAGTCCCTTAGAGCCGAGGCAAAAGGTCCTAATTCTTGTAGTGAGCTTCTCTAAAACTCATGAAAATATAGCATAATTAATGTGAATTATAAATTTATGAATATCATAAAAAACAAGGAATACGATAATGTTAGAAAATAAGATTATCCGTGAATTATATGAAAAAGTAAAACTAAGGTAATCCTTAACAATAAAAGTGCATGGTTACATGTGTTTTGCAAGAGATTAGGCATACTTTTTTCAATGAGTTCAAGATTGAATTTTAATTTAATCCACATAAAGAATCCTAGAAGAGTTTTGTTGATTCAGTATAATATCCGAGTCAAAGAATGAAGCTATATGTTGATGCATTATTAGTTATAATAATAAATAATACACTCTTGGATTAGAACTTATATTTTCTTTTTTTTAAACTATTACTTTTGCAATAGATAGATATATTAGTAATAAAAGTTAATTCTTACATTTTGAGGACAATAAACATTAATAATTTTGTTATGAAATTTTACCATCAAGTCACAATCTAACAAGTGCTTCATATAATTTTTGTTATGTAATTATTAAAGCTTCAAATTACGATAATTTATTTAAATAAGAGTTCATTGTTATTTTTCCTTTTAAATCTCGTGCAAAAATGTAAATGGAAAATTCTTCAATTTTTTTTAAAAAAAGTGTTTTTGTCACTATGAGTCTTTACTTCAGGATACGTAATTCTTGAATCATTTTCAGCTTCATTCTTACTGGCATTTTCAATGATAATATCCACAAAAATTTTCCAAAATTTAAATCAATGAACATATAATAATTTATCTGGGATAATTTAGTTAAATATCGACATTCATTTCAATAAGTAGCCGAAATTCTTAAACATTTTTTGTCAAGTTTTGTATCATTCACATTTTAAAAACTTGCTTAATCATCTAATTGAGTTTCACAATGTTAAAATAATTTTCTATTTTTCTTAGGAAACTTTTATTAAGCAAATACACCAAAATTGATAACATATGGACTTTTTTTTTATTTGATTTCCCCAACTCATGATATCTTGCTTTTTATAAGCTAGGTGATATGTATTTTAATTATCCTTTAAAAGTGTTCATATTTTAGATAGATTAATTTTCAAATATTTTTTCTCAATCACGGTTACTCCCTCTGTTTCACTATGTTTGGCACCATAAGTTTATCCGTTGTATTTTTGCAAGTGAAAATGTGTGGAGAGAATTGAGTGAGGAGAGTAAAAATTTTAATGAGTGATTGAGAACGATGTACTTTTTGCCATAAAATGAAAGGTGACAATCTTAGAAAAACATACGAAAATGGCAAGTGTGCCAAATATAGTGAAACAGGGGGAGTATAAATATTTTAAATACATGTTGGACGGTTTCTGATAATAGTCATACATTTTTTTCAACATTTGACGGTTAAAGTTGAACTATTGACACAAATTAAATAAAAGGATAATGATTCTAACATTATGTTTTGAAGAACTTTCTATATTTTAACATATTATATGAATCTATTTGATTAATTATAGTTAGGTTGTTAAACATACTTGGAAGTAAACTTATATACTGTGAGAGAATGTAAATGTGAAAGTAGACTAAGTATAGGAAGTGTGGATGAAGCATTATTTATTTTAGCCAACCTCGTCTTAGTCGTCTATGGATGTTTGAGAGTTTTGAGATTCTTTCTTGTCTCGCGTTATATATAAATATTTTCTCTTTTACTTTCTTGGCTGGACCTGATGATTAAAGTAATAGAAAAAGCCCTCTCGCAAACGCAGGCGGAAGAGTGTGGCTTCTCAGCCTCCAACTAAGAAAAGACAGCAACATCACTCCATTAGAGCAGCTACAAGGCGTGCACCAGGTGTGAGACCTCTCACCAGAGAGAACTTCTACACTACTTCACCCATTGAGGACTTTACCAATGGGGAAGTAAGTGTAGGAGTCAAATTTTTTGCTGACATTTCTAAAGGGGCATTAACTGATAGACTTGAAGAATTAGCATAAGAGAGTGAACTACAACTAAAGATTTCTGACCTGAAAGCAATGAATGGGAAAGATGTTCGCGCCAAAGATTCTCGATTACCGGAACAAGTGGGGCTGCCAGCGATACACATCTATCGGGTCATTGCGTTGGAGCAAAAAGAAGAAAGTCTGGCATCGTTAAAAGATTCAAGTAAGATACGTCTTCCACCACAAAAAAGGAAATGCAGGAGGTATCAAAACAGAATGGTCCTAGTGAGATGGCCACAATTCAAGCCGTCCTTAATGGCAGCTCAGGAAAGGTTGAAAGTTCCAAGACAATCCACATCACAAAGGTACTCAAGCTAGTAAGCTACACAACCACCACTATAAAAAACACCAAGGACGTGCTGCTCACTTTCACAACAAAGAGGTTTGTGATCTACTATTTATTTTAGTTTGTTTTTCCTTAATTTTCTCCCACTAAATTCAAAATAATTAAAATCAACTTTATTTTTCAAGTGATTTGATGTTATATACGCATCTATAATGTACTTGCTTAATTTGAACCATATTAATTTTTTCTAAATTCGGTGTATAAATATTTTACTATATTTTTTATATAACTGCTTGTATAGCTGATGGAGGGAAAGTTATGGTTGACAACAAGTTTCGGAAGGTAATCATCCCACCCATGTAAATAATTTATCTTTACATTTTGATGATTTATCACATGGGTATCTTTCAGTATTTGACTTAAATTTTCACTCCTTTTTGTTAATAATTTTTTTACAATTGATGAACTTCTACGAGCAACATCTGTGATACACTCTTACATGAACTTATTGGTTGCAATGATTTGGTTGGAATTTTCTCCTTTATTGTTGCTAGCCAGTATATAGGTGATGTAGTTGAGTAAAGGGAGTGAAGTTTTTCATGTGAATGAATTAGGGTCTTTGGATGAGACAGTAGTTTTATTTTGTTGATTGGCATATGTGGGTTTCTGCAACTGCTTGCACCCTAAAATAGTTATGAATTATTTTTTAAAATTTTGTTGTTGATGTCTAACATGAATTATATGATCAGTTTTTTGAATTGCCTGCTGAAGTTAAGCTTGAGATGTTTCTCTTAATAAATAGTTAATGATTTTTTCTTGGTTGTTCATAGTATAGTATTATTCATAATGGTTTATGCTTATTCTTTTGGGAGCTTTCAATTATTTTTTTATTAGTTGTGCTGGTAAAAAATCTCTGACAGTGTAAATGATAGTTCCTTATTACTCTCATTAGTTGTGTGTGTGTGTGTGTGTATATATATATATATATATATATCTTACATGTTGTTGGTTATTTTTGCTCTTTCCTAAGAATTGAAAATAGTTGCCTCATCCTTGGGTTGGTTGTGGAATCATTAACTTGTTCAATGGTTTATTACTCTGTTTCAAGAGTTTTCCATCCTTGTCAAATCAAAAAATTGTGGACAAATTTGTCTTATGATGAGTCTCCAACTGTTTGTTGCCATTCGAGACAATGGAATCAACTCTAAAGGGTGTGTTTGAGTGGTCAGTTTGTCTAGTATATAGGTGATGTAGTGGTGTAGAGAGAGTGAAGTTTTGCAGGTGAATGAATGAATGGAAATTATCATACATAGAGAGAAAGTAGTGAATAGGGCCTCTAATAAATGAGAGAGTAGTTTAATTTCGTTGATTGGAAAATGTGGTTTTTGCGTTTGCCTGGACCTCGAAATAGTTTTGAATTATTTTATTTTTATGAGCATTAGTGGCAGCAAAAACCATTCTGGAGCCAGCGAGAAAGATGACAGTAAGCCCTCACAAGAGGGACATGCCACTATTTTGCGACTCCCACGAGGATAACAGTCACAACACAAACGAGTGCGTGCATCAGAAGCAAGCTATCAATTTTTTTTGGAGTGGCCAGCTGGTGCACCGTGTAAAGGAAGTGCGAGCTCACAACAAATCCAAGTACAGAGCAAAACTGGAGAAACAACCCAGCGAGAAATTATTAGAAGCACCATGAGGGTCAAAACAGGGAAAGGTCCCCGGAAAGACAATGTAAAATAAATAAAGGAAAGGTAATGACTAGTGTATAAGAAAAGGAGGAGCCATGCAAAGATAACAAGATACACAGGATGCACACCCTAATGAACGACAACATCGAAAGAATCATCACTGACATATATACCATCATCGAAAGAAGTGCTAAAGGAAGCACATAATCACAATCAGTACATAAATTTGAATAAGAATTGGTTTTGTTTCGACAAAATATAAATTGCAATAAACTCAATCAGCTCGGATTATGATGACCTTGAAGACTATCGACCCCCAGCTTCTATGACCTATAAAAACAAGGTGTCCCCAATGCGTAGGCGGTTGCCGGCAAGGAACTCATAAAAACCATTTGGGGAAAGGGTCTTGATCTTCCCGTTCCTCGAGTAGTTCATGCGCCACTCTTTCCTGTAGCACCTCAGCAAAACTGGGGTCTTGTCATTTGGTAGGAGTGGTACAATTAACCTCGGGATGTTTTGAATCACAAACAAATTTTTTATTATTATAAATATATGTACAATATAGGGCCCACTGGAGAATTCTTCACCATCCATTACTCTGAATAATTTAAGAAAAATGATTAGGGCATAAAAGCCTTGAAACTTGAAGAGTGCAACGTTAGTAATGCATCACACGTACATGTTGGTCAAAAATAGTGGCAAGGATGACATGTATGCGTGTTTTCGCTCATCAGTTGATTAGGCCAAACATGGTGACCGACAGATAAACAAGTTTGCATGTAAATTTTTAAAGCAACTTAAACGCATGTAAGCGAGGTCAGTAACCCGTTTGTTAAATCGATTGTTAAACCGAAACAGGTGTGACGTCCCATTCATAAAAAAATACCACCAAGAATATGAATGCATGACATCGTAGTAAAATCGCCACGACCGAAGCCCAACTGTAGGCTACTGATGTCGCATTTAACCCTAAGAGCTATGACCAAAATCCCTAAAACCAGATAAAATTATTCTTGGCAAAAGAAGGATACAAAATCGTCCAAAAACATACCAAAACATAAAGTACCTACTAGGTTGACATATAAGAAAATTTCACATTATAACTAATCCACAAGAGCTAGAAAACAAAAATTATACCAACCAACACATTCATGCACCATAGATAGAACAATTTCAAGGAAAAACTACAAAAATGAAGGAGTTGGAATAATTAAAAATCCATACTTTGTCAAGTAGGGATGGCAATGGGGTGAGACGGGTACAGATTATGATAACTCCATACCCATGCCCACCTAAAACTTTCAAACCCATACCCTTCCCATCACCAATGACGGGTACAACATTAAAATCCACACTCGCCCCATCGGGTATTATCTAAAATCAACCCCACCCCATCACCCACTTGGGTATTTACTTCAAATCCATTGTATTTAGGGATGACAGTGGGGCGGGTATTGGAGGAGATCCGCCCCGTATCTGCCCCAATGGGGTGGATACGGAGGTAGTTTTGGTGGGGATGAGCCGGGTATGGGTATAATTTTTTTTACCAATCATGGGTAATGGTTTGGGTATGCATTTTAAATTATACCCTCCCCATACCCGCCCCGCCTAACCCATTAAATACCCATTATATATTTGTAAGATATTATCTTAAATATCTGAATTCAAATAAACCGAACCAAATTGAAACCACCTTCAAAATTCATGAAATTTTTACTAGCTCTTCCTCCACATCTCATATCAGCACTCACCAATTTTCAGAATTTTCCGTGCAGTTTCCAATCATTTACACATTTTCCTTCTATCCCAGCTCTTACCACAGCCGATTCTGCTTCAGTTCATCCGTACTGTATACAAAACTTCTTCAAATATTTCTAAATTTTTTCCAGATCTTCCTCTACATGTCATTCAACTATTCACCAATTTTTAGATTTTTCTGGGCAGTTCACAGTCTGCTTCACATTTTCCCAGTCTGTTCCGGTCAACAAAAGTGGCGAGGAAAAAGATGAACTTGAAAGGAAGAAATAAGGAACTGCATAGCATTAGTCCCACATCGATGGTATGTATAAGTCATTGGTAGAATTTACTTATATATAGGTATCACTCCACCTTGTTATACTAAGTTAGTTGGACCCAGTTAAGAGACCGTTTAATAATACGACACAAGACAAAATGGGCCTTAAATGAATTTTTAAGTTTAATTTTTAACCCTCTTATGGGTCTTTGGTTTGGGCAATGCCCGAACGATTAAAATATTTGGTTTATTTGGTTTGAATTTAGTTTCAAACAGAAATCGAATTATGAAATGAAGTGAATTTTAAGTGGATGTGAATATTTAGGTGGGGCGGGTACGGTGGGTATGGATACCCAGGTGGGTGATGGGGGCGGGGTGTATTTTATGTTATACCCATCAGGGCGGGGATGGATTTTAATATCATACCCACCATGAGTGATGGGGCGGGATGGGTACAAAATATTTAGGTGGGTATGGGTATAGAGGTACCATAACCCGTACCCAACCCGTACCCCCCGGCCCCACTGCCATCCCTACCGCCAATGGCTCCGCCCTTCATGGCTGCGCGTGAGCCTCACGAGTCACCTTGGTCAACAGAGCATGTTGTCCATGCACAGATCCAACCTCCTCCACTGATGCCGTCTGAATTTACTGGGAATCCACTGCCGCCAGAATTACCGCCGTCCATTACCGCTGGACTTCACGCGCCACAGCCGCGTATGTCGTACATTCACCGACCTCACCGCCGGTCTCATCCATAGCCACCCGCTGCCATCAGATTCTGGACCAATCACTGCCCTTTCCGTCCACCTCATCCAATCTCTCCTCGGGATCTGTGTTGACTTCCTCAAGATCGAACCTCTCTTCGATTTTGTTCCCCTCATCCCGGCATCCGATGGCGACTCGTTCTCGTACTAGGTCTCTACGGTACAAGGATTTTTTAGATTATGATATTTCTGGTTTATTGATTGCTTTATTTGCAAAGATTGAGCCTCGTAGTCATCGTTCTGTGATTAGGGATCCAGACTGGGTTGCCGCCATGGATTCAGAGATGGTTGTTTTACGCGCTCAACAGACATGGGAGCTGGTTCCCCGACCTCCTCATGTAAATGTTGTTGGATATAAATTGGTGTATCATTTAAAGTACAAGTCTGATGGCTCACTTGATCGGCACAAGGCTAGGTTAGTTGTTCAATGTTTTTCTCAATTACCTGGTTTTGATTATGATCATACATTCAGCCCGGTTGTGAAAGCATCTAATGTTTGTACTATTTTGTCTCTTGTTGTCACTCGTAATTGGCCATTACGACAGCTTGATGTGAAGAATGCATTTTTAAATGGTGTTCTT